>JAOWAR010226046.1:0-21903 GCA_028571005.1 Clathrina lutea | reverse complement strand
AAAAGCATTTATCATCCCCAGAAAAGGCCAGTAAGTGAATGATCATGTCCTCTACTCTATTTTTGTTTATTCTGCTTTTTGTTGTGTGTGTAGTTTGGCGATGACTTCCCTTGAAATATTTTCTGCCACGGTGGAAACATTTCTAGGTATTTTTAGGGAATGTTCCAATGAACAATCGCCTGGCATTACGTGCAGCAGTCAGGTTAATGTTTTGTTTTCTTTGTGCAAACTGAAGTGTATGCATATTCTTCAACCATTATTCATTGCAGATGTAACATACATGTCTCTAAAAACATAAAATGAGCTGTTCAACATTTTTGGGCGCCATAATATTCTATGTGACGTGGTAGCAGAGATCAAGGCAGCAAAGTGTTACATTGTCCTGGCTTATGAATTGACAGCAAGTAACTCAGAGGACATCGCCCTTGTAGTTCCTTAGTTAGACCATGTGACGATCGCAATGGAAGTTCAATTTTCCAACCTCTCCTTGGCTGTTTAGTACTCTCTGTTATGTGCAGTCGCGATGTCTCCATTGAAGACGCACTTCAACCGTACAAGGAATACTTGCCAGCTCCCGGGCTGATGCATGCTGAGCTCACCCAGTGGAGGACTGAGCTCTCGGGAGAAGCAGCGGGAGACCAGCCAGACTTGGTGGCATCAGCTATCATGCGTTGTGACCGGGACGCCCATCTGAACCTGTGTGTGCTGCTGCCGATTCCCAGCACCCTCCCAGTTACTTCTTGTGAATGGGAGTGCAGCGCAAGTGCACTTCGCAAGCTGCAGAGTAGCATACATGCTACCATAGGAGCAGAGCACGAGGCCAACTTGACACTAATGCATGTGCATTACACTAAACATGGATGAGGTGGCTGGTAAGTTTGATTGCCATCTTCGCAAGTTGGAGATGAACTCCATCATCGCGCCATAGATTCCTACTTGTCTTTTGTAACTGCATACTTTAATAATTTGTGGATGATATCGCCAAGCCCTTTCCGTGCATAGTTGGCATGATTTTTGGAAATGATCATCGGTGAGATCCACTTTTGGCCAGACTTTACCCCCATAACATTTCTAGTTACGCCCCTTTCACGACAGAAACAAATCGATACACGTAGCAGCACTTTGCACGGAGAACACAACGTTGGTCGCGACAAAGGCAGTGGAGGGCTAACTCCATGCAGGAGAAGAAGCCGTTTTTGGCGCTGTTCCTGCGGATGGGAATCGTGCGCAAGTTGCAAGCTGTGCTGTACTGGACAACCAACCAACTCCTGGCAAAACGTGGATTCAGAGCAGCAATATCCAGAAACAGGTGGCAATTGATCCTCGCGAGCATAGTTATTGCCAACAATGCCCTCTACAATCCAGACAATTCGAGGAGGAAGAAGTTGTTCAAAGCAAGACCACTGCTTGCTTTGCTCGCTACCTGTTTTGACAATGTCTACACTCCTGGCACTGAGATCAATCTAGACGAAGAGCTGTTCTTGTGGAAGGCACGACTCACGTTCAAACAGTTTATTCTCTGGAAGCGATCTAGGTTTGAGATAATGTCTTTCTCTCTCTGTGGGAGCGATAGTTACCTCTACGGAGCCAATGTACACGTGGGCAAAACTATGACTTGCCCGGAGCAGTTTGTCAGGCTCGTTGGCAAATCTGGATTTGTTGTCCTTCAGCTGCTATACACCAACATGGTGCAGCAAAGCTGTCGTTTGCACCAGGACAACTGGTACTACAGTATCGCTTTGGCACGGCACCTCCTGAAATTAAAAACGATCTGAATTCTTGTTTCTGCATGAGGTAATGTATGTCTACATACATAAGCTGACTGCAGAAACAAGAATTCAAACCGTTCTTATCACTAAGGCAGTCAAGAAGTTGGTTGAAATTATTCAACGCTGTTATCTGTGGCACTCCGGGGAAAAACTCGAAGGGCATTCGCACGTTACCGTTACTTTTTTGGAATATTTCCGGTGACTTTCTCTTCACTCCGAATAGGACTGTGTGGAGTTCCACGGAACCTGTCAACGAGAACAAGTCCAGAGATCAAAGCTTGCAACATTCTTCTTGGAAATGGCAACATTTTACGACAACTTGACAATCGTAACATATCGCGCATGCCTACATGCCTTGTTGAGCGCGTCCAGGGCTTCTTGCCACTAACGCTGCTGGTCCTCGGGAGACTGTAGGTGCTTCCTTTCTGGCCAATGAATTCGAGAAATCCACACAAACACCTTAAAGATCTGACAAAAGGGATGCAAGCTCCAGGAGTGGTCCTTACCATCACCGCAAGCTTCACCTTCCTCGATGTTCATCGGCTGTGATTTTGCGCATGCTTTTGGTCAATTCTGCAGCATTTTATGCGGGACATCATTCAGGATCACCTGAGTCACTCTTTGCACCGAAAATAAGGAAAATGTTTTTTGAAACCAAAGGATAATGGGATGTGGACCTCTGGCAGCACTCAAGGGGTTAAAATGTAGCAGAAGAAGATGTCAGTTTTCTGCTATCAAAGATTCCAAACATCAAGGGTGGAAAAGTGACAGTAATCATAGTTGACCACGATTGGACTGGAAAAAAATTAAGAAACCCGAGGAGGTGAGTTGTATTTGTAGAGAGCATTTGTTGTGTTATCTATACAAGTGTCGTAAGATTATGGGACAAAAGGTGTCCGGTGAACCTATATCAAGTGTCATATGGTACCATAACGTGTCCGCTCCTGGAATATGTGAGTTGGGGATGAATGCGAAATATTTTCTGGCCGTAACTATATGTAAAGTAAGCCTCTGTTTCCCCAAAATCAACAGCCGGGACGTCTTTAGTGAGTATCCAAAAGCTTGCTCACCGAGAGATTTAGAGCAAACATGTCAAGTTTTTTTAGGTAAAGTTCTTGACTCGTACAAAAGTGCCAACGTCCGGACGATGGATGTTTCGTGCCCACAAATTATTGTGCCATGGTCCTCGTCTTGTTGCGGTCTGTCTTCCTTAGGCTGTGCGGGATTGTGTAGAGTAGCCGGATGAGTTCAAACCAATGAACGAAGAGGTCCACGAACAATTGTTGCGCTTGCCTCAGTCCTGAGCAGTCCCTCACTGAATGAATAAAATCCAAGGCGCCATTCTTTGACATCTTTTTCAGGATTTCCGCATTTCCTTTGGATTGCGGGTGAAAATGCTGCTTTGAATGTACTGGAAGTTGAATTCTGCACAGAAGTCTCTAACCTCGTCTGACTTGAACTGTGGGCTACCGTTTGTGACTAGTCTACTTGGTAGTCCTGCGCCTGCGAACCAAAACCGAAGCCAAGCGATCACGTCCACACTTGTTGCACTTCTCCCACTGTCACCAACCAACAGTCTGACTAAAGACATTTCGGTAAGGACAAGAAATTCCCAATTTTCCCCCACTTGGAGGAGGTTTGTGGCGGTCATTTCCAAAGGAAAAAAGGGTTGCTTGTCAGACAGAGGTGGTTCATTTTGCTGAGAAGGCATCAATTTTGTGCATGTCTCAATTTGATGCACACCATTTCTGATATTATTTTGGTTCTTTGGCCAGAATAATTGGCTAGGGTGCTCAACCAAGTGTCTGGGTTTTCCCTTAATGACGAAAGCGTAGCTTCTCCAAGACTATGGCGTGCAGTGGGTTTCGTATACCTATGACAATCCACTATCCGTACATGACAACGACATCTTCATCTGATATGTTAGCTCTGACTGTTCAAAAATGGATGCAGCCTACATTGGTTTGAAGCCTACTTATGTGGCAAGGCAATTCCAAGACCATTGAAAGTGGGCTTCTGTCGTCAAGTGGAGACAGTACTCAGGGGCAGGACGCTTCCTTACTGAGATCCTCGAATGCCTTTTCGTGGGTCCCTTCCCATGTGGAAACTCGCTTTGGAGAGAGAGGACCACGAACCTGTGTGAGGAGCAGGCCCCAAAGTGACCCAACATCAGTTGTGTTTCCGCGCATACTTGAGTTCGCGTTATTATTCAATACGAAACCTGCTTGTTAAAAGGGAGGGGGTTGAGACCCTGCTTGCATTAAATCAGACAAATCGTGTGTGTTGAGAAGAGCCTACTTGCCACATTCTGGATCGTAATTGCTGACAGACCAGCTTAACATCGATGCCAAAGGTGGATTGAGAAAGTAGGTCCCTCCTTCGTCACGTCAACGGAGCATCCGGTTTAAAGGGCAAAGGGCATGGTGCTATTTTGTGGATTGAAACAGGATCCGATTTCACAGAGCTTGTCAGAGCCTTCTTTCTGTGCAATTTTGATTTCGCTTTATATTATTATTTTTATTCTTTCCTTTGGGTGTACGGACACGTAGTCCACGGATCCTTTCTGGCCCAGCAAGACCTACAAGGATCTGACCCAATTTTGTACATAGCTAGAATAGATTCTGTAAGAATCATAGATTTTCCTCAGCTAGTCCGAGCTCCGAACGATGCCCACACGCTGGGAAGCATTGCGACTTCCAGCGGAACTTTCAGAACAGCGGCAAGCTACCTCTATGTTGTCTGTGCCGGAATTCTCTGCTTATCCTCATTTCGATACAGGCTTGGTGAGGTATGTTTTGGCCAAGTGTAGAAGACGTGAGGCCTAGATTTGTGCAGTTTGTTTGTTTGAAAAAAGAAACTGTATTGGATGCGTTGGACGCTATGAGTTGCATCTCGCAAGAACTTCCGAAGACTGCCAGTGGCAGGGTAGCAAGCGATGAAGTCTTTCTCTCTCGTTTTTCCTTTTCAACGGTAAGGAACTGTCCAAGTGCCGAAGAGGCTGTGAAACAAGCGTGAATGGAAAACTTGTCCAAAACTTCTAAACCGATTTCCCTCTCCTTGATTGCTTTTTGCACCAAAACCACACTTCACCTGAAAAGTATGTTTCTTGGGGGCTTTCGTACGGACACGAAAATAGAGAGAGAGAGAGAGAGAGAGAGAGGGTAGGGAAAGGGAGAGGGAGAGGAGAGTTGGAGACAGACGGAGAGAGAGAGAAACAGAGAGAGGGAGACAGACAGACAGAGAGAGAAAGACAGAGAGAGAGAGAGAGAGAGAGACAGAGACAGAGAGAGAAAGAGAAAGAGGGCCATCCGCCGAAGTTCAAGTGAACGAAGGAGAGGAAAAGGTACCCAACCTGGCAAGGCAAGTCTTGTTCGCGTCGCTCTTGCTGTTTCAAGATGAATTTCGAAACCTCTTACGCAGATTTGTTTGAGGCATCCTCCTTCGACTGTTACTCTCTTCTACTTCAGTGAAAGCCTTTTCCTGTAATCGTAGCCAGGCTCAGCGATTGTAATGCTCGGTGGGGAGCAAAATTGCAGCTGCTACCGGCGGTCGCAGCGTGAAGCCAACCACAGCGCGGTATTTGGAAAGAAAGGAGTTCCACTTGAACCAATCCCGCACTTCGCATTACATTTCCCGGCTGAAAGGACTGGTAGATCTACTGAACACAAGGGGACCTGCAATTTGCACGGAACTACTGTACTGGCAGCATCAGTTATATTCCCTTCAAACCCGGGTTTGGGGTGATTTGTTCGTTCCTTTCTTTCAAGGAAGATATTTGAAAGTCAAAAGTTTGACGTACTTCAATGGTTCAGGTTTGAACAAAAAAGCCTGGCAGAGCGCAAAACTCCAAATGATCGACCAGTCAAATGATGAAACATCAAAAATTATAATTTTCCAGTCGAATCACGGAATAGCGCCAAAGACGGATTACAGAATGCGTGGTGAGGGGTACGCCTGTGACTACTCAACTGACAGCATCTACGATGATTCCTTCAAAATCTCGTCCAAAAGACGTCCGATTATTTATTTCTCTATTCGAATCACGGAAGAGCACTGAAGACGGATCGCAAAAAACGGGCAGTGGTACGCATTTGATCAGTCTACTGGCAGAATCAGTGATATTTCCTTGAAACCTATTTTGACGACATTGCTTGGTGAGTTTCTTGCGAAAAATGTATAATTGAAAGGCAGTATTTTGAGGCTCGACGTATGTCAGTGATTCTAGTTTGAAAGAAAAATCCCCTTAGGCCAATTGTCACGGACTTATGGGCCGGGGTTAAACGACCACTGTTTGCCCAATTTCTTCTTCTTCTTCCCTCCTCACGGAAAATAGCTCTTTTATCTTAAGAAGAAACATCTCTTCTTCGCGGTTTTACACTAAAATCTTGCCAAGGACCGATGATTTTTGCCAAATCCCCCTGTGAAAAGAGCCAGGAATTTTGATGCAGCTTTTCTTCAGAGCCTGTTCACAAAGTCCGGAGACGATGGCCTAAGACGTGGCGGAGCGCTGAAGTGGTGAGGTTTGTGAAGCATTTTCCCAACTTCGAAATGAGCAGGCACTGAAATGGTCAGACGTCCAGTTTTTACTTCTCCCTTCACACAACGGAATAGCACCGAAGACGAATCCCACAATGAGGAGGGCTTGTGAAGTTAGGGAGAATGCGTAGCTCATGTGAACGTCACTTTTTCATGAAGCCAGTACGGTATTCGCAGACTTCGTATTGGAGATTGAAGTGGTTGGAGTCATATGAAACAAACTTTGCATTAAATTGTAAAGCCACCTTATGAAAGGCTGCCTTATAAATAGTTGATGGAGGAAAGAGCTCGCAATGCCAAGACCAAGTGGTCGGCTGTGGTTTATCCATCGGCAGAGACTCAGAAACCGCTCTAGTCAACATCCATCACACCGGCAAGATATTTGCAGGCCATGTTTCCATCACTAATCCATCTGTTAATTTATTTCTGGCACTGAAAAGCTGAACAAAATATCTACGATTTCCGCCCTACCTTTCGATCGGTCTAAAATAATAAAAGGCCTAAAACCTAACGCTATCCTGTCGATGTGCTTAATTTGATATCCACTGTCCATGGCCGTTGGCCATTCGTTTTCATATACTCAAGAACAACATGACTTGGATGCATACCAAAACTGTCAAAGTATTAGGCATCTTGCCTAACCTTTTGACTTACAGTACCAACCCAGTGAATTCCAATGGCATCTAGAAAGTCCAAAGTATAATTTCCTGATGAGGTAAGGTTTCAATAAAATCTTCGTTCAGAAGAAGTCATCAGACACCTGTATCGATCATGTCACCGTACCAAATCCCGATTTTGCCATTCACTCACGTGATTTCCTGAAACTAATTCTCTCTTTGAAACTGGCTTACCGATTATACCGAAAATGCCCAACTTGACGCGAAAGTCCTTAGTTGGTAACATCCAGTTAAAGTTGAATCGGACCCGGACAAAATCCCGGCAGCAATGGGTTTTTAACGTTTTCGGACAAAGAAGGGTCTACGATCCGTTCTTGGATTGGTTGGATAATACGGAAAATTCATTCCGGACTCCACAGAACCCACAACCATTTTGTCCGGTTGCTGAAAGTTTGAAGCTGAAAACTACTGTTTGGATTGAGGATTGTGTTGCTTCTTGCAATTATCTGAAGCAGTTGCTATGCTCTTTTCCAGTTTTAAACTTTCCTGACTTTCAGAAAAAGTTTGTTTTTCAAATTGACGCCTCCACTTATGGCATTTGAGTGGTTCTGAGTCAAGTTGGCGACAAAGGCAGGGAGCACCCGGCCGCCACGCCGTGGCCACCCACAAGCTTTGAAAAGCAGAAGCTTTTGGATACGGTATCTTCTGCAGAAGAAGCCAACTCCATCATAAATGTTGTTGTTTTGTTTTCCAGGTACTTAGACAGGAACCCGTGGAACTGCAGTCCTGACACTTGCCAGTGGCTAATTCCCCTGCTCAACGCTTCAAGGAACGACTTGCTTGTTAACGCCACATGTATGTCTCCTTCTTCCATTAACGGCACAATTCTAGCCGACGTCATTTGTGGTAAGCATTGTCTGTTATCTCCTGGGTTGCGTACTACGCGTTTCTTTCAACCCTTACATGGCATGTTCACAGTGGTTATTGAAAATCTAAGGACACTATATTTTAGAGCACATAGAAGAAAGGCAATGCCTGCATTCTATTGGTTAAATCGTGCAAAATGAAGGGACAGTGGTGGACTAGATTCTTCATGCGCCATTTTTCCTTTCATGATAGTTAGACAAACAAATGTGAAGTGGAATTTCACTTTCAGCATTCTCATAAAAGATAGGTGGTCTTCATATTGCTTAAGTCAATAATTGTGTGAAACACATAGTTACACAGATAGCAAAGAGGGAAGAGCTACCCTTAAGCCATCTTCTTTTTCATTCCCAGTTATCTTTACACACTGTCATCTCAAACAATGAACTTTGACATACCATTGGTTCGAGGCCCTTTTGTAGGCAGCAGGCACAGTAATGAAGTGTTCGAGCTGTTGGCGGAGATGAACTGCATAATTTGTTCATAAAACCACCTAGACAAACTAGGAGGTACCAAGATGGTTTGGGGCCCAGGGAGAGGCCATTGGCTTACCTGCAGCTCCTTCCTTAGTTGACAAGCCATACATGTAGTAGTGTAGCTCAAGCAAGTAAAACCAATCAGACGTGAGAGTTAAGACGATTGCCATGGAAAAGGATAACGGAATCAAACTGCTTCCCAGGCCAGTATTGGCTTTGAGATGTTCGCCATTGACAATAAAACAAGAAAAAGTAGCTGACCCAGCATCAGACACAGGATTAATTTCCTTTGAAGGCTGGTGGTAATGGTGGTACTTGTGCAACAATGTTACTGAAATAAAACATGAGCCCCAGCAAGTGTGAAGCCATGAAAATTGAAGGAAGCTTAAAATGGCGTTAATGTGACGTTAGCATGCAGGTGCTAACGTGGTTTGACAGCTAACGATGCTCCCCATATTAAGCGTTAGAGTGCAAGCGCTATCTCGGCCTTTCTGGTCTCATGGCCATGTGCTTTCTCTAGTTGTGGCTGAAAAATAGTGAAACTCTTCGTGGTCTGTGAAACTCTTTGTGGTCTCTTTCGCGTGGAAGATGCCACGTACTAGCCGATCTTGCCCTTCTCGCCGTTCCTCCTGTTCTTCGGCGGGCGGCACTGCTGCTTCCGAGCCAAATGGACAGCAGCCCCCACGGAAGTCGAGCTTCGTGCTCTTCCTGTTTATGACGTTCGCCACAGGTGCGTCCAAAGTAGAGTTGACAGCTCTGGGACGAAGTCCGCGATCATTGCCCGCCCGCCTGAGGACGCTGGCACCGCCACATCAAACCCGCAGAACAGTTCCCTGCCTTTGATGATGCCGTTGAGTGAGTTGGTACGGAGCGCCATTAGGAGCGAAGCATCGTCGTGCGTGGCATCAGCAATCCAAGAGCACGCTGTCCCCCTCTTTCAGGGGCAATCCAACACGCCATCCTCGGATCCTACCTACTCTGGAGCTGCTGGTCCTGTTCATCAGCCACAACAACCTTGACAAGTGGTCGACCCGATACCGTGCTCCCTCCCGACGACGTCCATCCCTCAGCGCACGTGGGACAGGATCCTGCGCGGTGGGTACGTTGATTTTAACGATTTGTTGTCTGAGGTGCTTGGCAGTGCCCACTCTGAGACTGTCCAGGTGCAGGTTGGCCCAAACGGTGAGTCCACTCTTCGGCTAGTGTCTGACAGCAGGTCCCACGACAGTGTCAAGTGCCATGTCCACAACCTGGCAACGTGGTTGGAGGCTAGGACTGCCTCCCTCCATGTCCTGCTAACGGCCACCTACCCCCCCCCCCCCCTCGTGCATCAGAGCTCCTTGCCTACCAAGCTATCATCTGCGACGCTAACCAGAAGTCCTCTGCAGACGGCTGCATCCCCTACGACCGTCAGTTTCGAACCTGGCAGCGACCAATGCTTCACTGCACTGGGACTCTGTTGAGCCCACAGTCTGGCAGCTCACCATAACGGACAAGGCCCACCCACCATGCTCTTCAATTCACCTTCCGCATCCGGTACCGCCCAACGGTCGCTGCGCCTTTCGAACTGGCGCCCGGCAGGCGCGCGCCGGGCGTATGGCAACGGCCCAACGGATCCGGCCAGGAGATCAGTTCAATTCCAGTTTTATCCCTTCTTGCGAAATCCCGTTGAAAACTTCATTTACCCGGCAAGACAACTCATCGTTTCTAACATTAAACTGCCGGCCAACAACTCGTACACAGCATTGGACAGCTGCCTGAGAAGAAAGAATGCCGTTGTTCCGGTATTGCAGTTGGCCTTGTTACTTGGGGTGCACCCCGGCATAGAAACGGCAGAGAAAGTTATTCATTTTTTCCGGCGTCCATATGTCAAAGACGATTTTATCGCCAGGGTCCTGACGAAAAGCCAAAGTGAAGCCACTGCGAAGCGGCTTTTTCGGTGGCGTCACTTGCGCCACCACTCATTAAACTTGCTAAATCTTTTATTGCTTACAGAAGGAGACTTTCCTTGCCTCCATCATTGTACCAAAGAGAGAATAAACAGGGAAAGCACACGTGTTCGAGCGGAGCTGAACGCTTCCGTCAGGTGTGTAAAAATTGTACATCGCCAGTAAGGGCGCGCTCATACTGAGTGTAAAACCGCGTTTACGATTATACCACCTAGGAGATTTTGCTCACGTGATCAAAAGTGGATTATCGCGGCGGGAAAAATGAAATTGCATGAACGCCAGCGGCGGAGGGGGGTTACAAGATTAAAAAGTATAAACGCCGTTCAAGGGAGTGATGGATCACGCGCTTTGTACCGTAGATATGGTCATGCTCTTGGTCTTACTCTTGCGCTGCGTCTCGCTCTCGCATTTGCTCTTGCTCTTGCATTTGGTGTCGCTCTTGCATTTGGTGTCGCTCTTGTTCTTGTTCTCGCTTTTGCTTTGGGTCATTTCATTTCTCTTGCGATGCTTGTAGCATTTGTACCTCCATGTCTACGTTCTCAGACAATCCGATCCGAACCTCCCCTCAGAAACTCTCTCACGCCCCTTTGTACGTCTGTCGCTAGACAAGGAAGGCCCAACGCGGTACAAGTTCGCTAGCTGCTTTTCTGCGAAACCATGCATCAAGCCAATGCAAAGGCATGGCTAGTCTCTTGCCTAGCGCGCAGGACGCTTCGTCGAAGAACGGTGTGGGCAAACTCGAAGCGACAACTCAAGCGAGGGCGCCGAGATACCAAGTGAAGGCGTTCTTGGTGACTTGGAAAGTCCCGTCCTCGCCAGGCAGATCCCGCTCCTCGATCCGTGAACGCTGGCAGACGACCAGTATGTTCATCGTCATTTTTTTCAAGGCTTCACACATGTACAAGTTCTTCCATCTTTCTCTCCAGGGCCATGCAGCTTTTCCCGCAGTGTGAGCGCGCCCTAAAGTACAAAAATCACCCTCCGGTAGTGAGTAATGGCATATTTGCCTCGTCATGTTTCCCTTGGCACCCATCGTTTACCTTCCAACATTGGCCTCGCCTGCGGCTCGGCAAATGTAACTCCTAAAATGTAGCAGCTCATTAAATGATAAGGACCAAGGGACAAACAGGGATGTCGCAAACTTCAGCCGCTATCTCACACGAGACAGCCGATTCTGTCCATAGCCTATTCAATCACATACAATTCACACCCAGGCAATATTTCAGCCTATTTACAATTTGAGAAGTCGAGGATATGCATCAATAATGACCACTTTTCAGGATTGAAGAACAGAAAAACTTTGGATGGTGAACACAATGTTTGAAAGAGGGAAAGACTTGTATGAGAGCATCAAGACTACAGGAACTCTGCCAGCCCATCTTGGTGACACTACCCCTTATGAAAAATTGAAGAGCGACCCAACCGACACCGAAATAATCAAGATCAACAAAAACCTAAACTGAATCTTGAACAAATGTGGCTTCCCACCATCGCTAATTCAGAACCTTTAAAGACCATCCTTGGCAAAAATGCAACGCTACTACGCCCATCCGAAAACACACAAAAAGGAGCTCAAGATTCGAACAATTGTATCAGCATGTGGCCGATTCTTCGATCGTTTAGGTTGGCTCCTGCATTGCATCCTGTAACCCTTACTGAAACATGTCGCGGCCCACCTGAGCAACATTGCGGGCCTCCTTCAATAGTTCAAAGACACTGACAAGAACCTGCTCAAAGGGAAAATTCCGGTCTCCTTTGACGTTGTCGCACTGTACACTAACATCGACACCAACAAAGCAATCAACACTACGCTACAGTCCACAACGAACTACAGCATCTACCTACACAGACTTCAGACGCACGACCTACTAGACCTCCTCCATCTCTTACTAGACGACAACGTTTTCACATACAACAACTTTGCCTGCTATAAACAAATACGGGGACTGGCAATGGGCAACTGCTTCGGCGGCACCTTTGCTATCATTCGCATGGACCGCTTCGAGAGGCTGCACATCTACCAGAAACTTGACCCTCCCCTTACTATCTACGTATGGTACGTCAACGACATTGGAACAGCGACAACCAACATTGAAAACGCCAAGAAAACAGTTACATTCCTGAACAAACAACACCCAACGATCAAGTTTGAGATGGAGACACCCGACACTGACGGATACTTACCCATACTTGACATCAAGCTCAATCAACAGCGACGGCGTACACTACAAACCCTACACTAAACCGGCAGCGAAGGGCACAACACTGAATTTCCACTCCCACCATCCCAGCTCAGTGAAAAGAACCGTTGTCAACAATGAGTTCCGCCGAGCCAAGCTCTGCTCCTCGGTGGACCACAGCAGTGAAGCTCTTCGCGCCACACAAACAAAACTGCTACGCAACGACAACACAAAAGACTGGACCCATCCCCAGCCACGACAAAATTGCACCCCAACACAACCGACAATTTTCACGTTCAACATACTATTAATTAACGACAAACTCAACTACAACATCAAACAATTACTGAAAAAAACGCAACACACCACTGAATGAATCACACACTGATGTCGGTAAGGCTTACAATATCAACGGTGTTGGTGGTACAAATGCGACTCTGCCATCGTCAGACCTATAAGGCATAAGCAACTTTACTTCGTATCAGTTTTGTAAGAGCTGCTGAGGTGACTTTTTGCATGGTGTAAACTTGCTGTGGGTCGCTGGCTTGGCGTAACCAAAAACTCCTAAGCCCTAAACAACTGCTACTAACTTTGAAACCTCGTGATGTCCACAGAACATTTGGCTTTCTGCGCCGAGAGCGTAGTGCCCTTTCACGGATTGAAACAGCATCAAATTGTACGCAGCTTGTCAGAGCTTGCTTTGTGTGTAAATGCTAACTTCGCTTTCCTGTCGCTCGACAAGGACAGGCCTCATTCTTTCCTTCACGTTTGCAGACGTGTAATCTACGGATCATTTCTGGCCCAGCAAGACCTATGTCGACCGGCTAAATTTCGTATTCACCTGAAAAAGGCTCTGTGGGAACTAAGTGTTTTTGGTAAGCTAGTCAAAGCTCCAAGCGATGCGCGTACCGCGAAGTATTGTGAGTTTCAGTGGAACATTGCGACCTCCAGTGACAGCGGCAAGCTGCCCATACGTTGTCATTTCGGACATCCTCTGCCTTTCCTCATTTTGCGTACAAGCTTGGTAATCGATCTTTTTGTGTCGAGATAGGTGCATGTTTTCGCGAGGCCTAGAGCTTGTCCCTTTTGTTTGTTTCGCAAAACAGTCTATTTACGGGGCGAGAAATGTGGTGTTGGATATGGCAAGAGCTTCCGAAGACTGCCGGTGGCAGCGCCACAAGTGCTGAACTTTTCCTTTCTCATTATTTTCAGCGGTAAGGGAATGGCCGAGTGCCAAAGGGGTTGTGAAGAAAACATGCCTGGTAAACCTAACGTCCCTTAAAAATTGTTTTGCTTCTTTCGATGATTGCTTTTAGCACCAAAGCCACACTTCACACGATAATTCTGATTCTTAGGCCTTTGTACAGACACGACACTAGAGCGGGTGAGAGAGAGAGTCATTTCATGAAATTGAAGGAAACAAGAGAGAGAGAGAGAAAATATCTCGCCCCACTTCCGGTGAGTAATTTTTGATCCAAGGCAAACATTCGATCATCTGGACACAGACTTTAAGAAGTGCGTCGCGGTGTGTTGCCAGAAAGACCTACCCCAACCGGGCAAAGCAGGCCTGGCTTGTGTCTCTCCCTGCTCAGGATGAACTTGGAAGCCTCTCTTTATTTCTTCGAGGTACCCCCCACCCCCACCCGCTATATTTCGGTAAGAGCCCCTTCCTGTAAATGTAATCACTGCTCAGCCACTGGAAGGCTTTTCAGCCACTGGAAGGCTTTTGTAGGGAACCGGAAAGCAGCTACTGCGTGCGCTTGCACCGTGGGGCCATCGGAACATTTTTGGAGAGAAAAGAGCTACAATTATACTGACCGTGTACCGCGGACATTGCATTCGCCAGCTGAAGCGACTGGTAGATCTACTGAAGAAAGGGAAAACTTCCAATGCACATGGGACTACTATACTGGCAGCATCAGTGATGTTCCCTTCAAAACCTGTTTTGCCGAGATTTCTTCGTTCCTTTCTTTCAAGGATGATAATTGAAAGGCAACAGTTTGAGACTCAACATTCCACAGTGATTCGGGTTTGAGGAGAATTCTGTGAAGCATCTCAAGAAACTTCAAATTTTGAGATCATTGCTTCGTTTATTTCCTTTCAGGACAATAATAAAGAGGCAAGAGTTTGAGGATCAGCGCAGTTCCGTTATTCTGGTTCGACTAAAAATCTTGGCCAGGTGCCGAAGACGTGTGGCCTGTGAAGCACCTTGCCGAACTTCGAAAGGATCAGATGCTAAGGCACTTGGACGCCACTGCAGCTAAGAGATTAGAGTGGCTTTCTCGTTGTAATCTCGTTGTAATCAACTTTGGAGGCCACCAAAGGGGCTATGAATCGTATTTTTCGGGCGAAGTCCGTGGGATATCGTCACATTTAATCTTTTGCAGTGACAGTGATCTTTCCAGCTACACCAGAAAAAATCAAAAGGAGGTCTTGCCCCTGGTCTGTTATCTTTCGCACCAGAAAATGCTGGAGAAAGTGTTTTCTTTAAGGAAAAAAAACAACTTTGGTGGCTTCACAGGCTGAGCTCGGTTTAGGCTAAATTGAATGTTCAAGTCATCAATTGACACCTCCACCCTTGTTTGGGGAGCAAGGGATTAACGCACCGGAGTCCTCTATTCAGCTGATCGGTCTTGCTCAATACAAGACAAAAGGGTAGCAGGTTCGGCTGTCGGCGTCACACGGTCCCGAGTCAGGCCACTTGAGATGTTGTTGGCCCTGTGCCTTGTACTCTGACACCCGTAGGAGGCCATAGTAGGCAGTGCATCAGCCAGCCCATGGAGCGTCAGGCGGTCCTGGCTTGGCAGAGCTATCATCCTGGGCTGTGCCTTGGAGCGGCTCAGTGGATCCACAAAGACCGCCTGACGGGCATCCTTTGATTGATCTTGGTGTCAGCACCGGTCATGCTAGGTTGTGCCTTTCAGCGGTTCAGTGGGTCCATAGTGACTGCCAGGCCTGCATCCTTCCAGTTAGATTGGTGTCAACGCAGGCCATATTGGGTTCCCTGAGCCCAGGAGACTGGAACACGTCGATGTCTGCTCCGTTTTGAAGGTGCCTATGCCGTATTGCAGCTGAGAAGACCTGAGTCGCTTCGACCATGTGTCCAGCTCTGCTTAACGAGGCGGCATACATGCACACCCTTCGCACAGTTGCCGGCATCTCTGCCCAAGCACGCTGACCATCGCAAAATCCGTGGTAAGTTGACCTACCGACGCTGTAAGTTTGTTTCGTGTTGGCTGACAGGTACACGCGTTGCCCTGACGTTGCACCTTTGACTCCGTCGCTGGACCTGTATTGTCTGCTCCACGTCTGCATCCAGGGCAAACTGACGAAAATGCTGAGCCTGCGCATGAACTATCATCCGGGACGACTGTCAAGGGCGCCTGGCTTCCTCCTCCTTTGGCGCCACTGATGGCTTGTGCTGAGTTGTCCCTCGGGGTGTTTTGACCGGTGCGTTCCTCAGTCCATCACTTGCTGAAGGTGACAGTGGTGAGCTGGTTCCGGGGAGTGATGCAGCGGCTTTCACACATGCTTGCTAGGCCTGCAGGGTCAGCAACTAGTCTAAGACAGCCACCAAATTGGGCTCCACTCGTACTGGGTCCGCCTGGCATTCAGGTCGAGAGTTTGGCCCATCGATCAGCCAAAAAACCGAAGGACTGCCTTCCTTCAGTGGCGAGGAGATGATGCTGGTCGTATAGCACAGATAGTGTTGCGGCTGAAATACCTGAGAGAGGCTCCTCCGTTAACGTCTCGAGGGGAGAGAGGGCAAGCTGGCGGCAAGGAGCCATTGTCCATATCAAACGAAAAAATGCTGCGCCAGGAAAAAGGAATACTGCGCCGGAAGAGCTGGCCAAAGAACAGCAAGTGAAACAACATGGTGGTTGTGTTAATTTGCGCATATTTAAGTTCACTGTAATAGATTAAATACCCTTTGAAGCTTCTTACAATGACATTAATAGCTACACTGTAACGGGTTAACTTTTTTTAAGGCTTTGAAAGTGACATTAATGGAAAACAAAGAAAATTCAATAAAGCTCCTTACTTTGTGCCGAGACCAGGACCCGAACCGGCAGTACGAAGTTGGCTAGCCGACGAGAGTCACCTGGCTATCCATTATGCCACCACGTCAGTTTCAAAAAACGGATGGGCAATTGAGCAGCTGTAAGGTCAGGCTATCTCGTCTCTACGAGAGTCCGAGGCCAGGAAGATGGTAGTAGCAATGTTTATGCCGATATATCTTGCCCTGTTCCATTTCCATCATTGTTTTCACCGTGTGCCTAAATGAACTCTTGCTTGTGGAGGTTTATGGCGCAGGTGAAAAGAGTAAAACGGTCTTTTTTTCTAATCAGATACAGTCCATGCTTGAGTCTTTTGTGGTGTAATTCAGAAAGTTTTAAGTCATTCTGGCAAGTAGCGACTAAGTTCTAATCAGCTGAAGTTGGAAGGAATGCCGAGTTTTGTGGTCCTGCCTTGGCGGCCAGCGGCTTCAATCCTTATGCGAAATTGACAATTCCTCCGACTTCTCGGTAGTTTCTGGCAAAAAAAGTTCGAGTAAAGAAACTTCATGCCTTTTTCTGGCCCTTCCCACCAAGAAAAACCAAAGTGTGAAATTAATTCTCAATAGGTAGTTGTTAGGGGCTTAAACTAAACTTATGGAAACTTTTGGCCAGTGGCTCCCCGTCCCGAACTACAACAATAAAGACAACTTTTTGTCCCTTTTTAGGAGTACCTACAGAAGTACCTACAGAAGTACCGTCAGGTGTACCATCAGCTCACTATTGGCAGTTTTCCCAATTGGTCATCACCATGGCAGCCACCTCGTGAGTAAATTGAAGTCGCAAGTAGATGTGTGTGAATGCGTTTTTGACTCTGTGCAAATTCTAATGAAATTGTTTTACTTGTGCTCTGGAAGTTTGGCCAGAACTTACAATGAGGTAAGGAACTCCCACTTTAGAAAAATACAACAAAAAAGTAAGCTTGTACAAGTCAAAGCTCGATACTACAACTTCTGTAGAATTTCTCCTTGATATTTATCTGAGATAGCCAAAACGGATGCAGCTTTTGGAAAATTGATTGCATTTGGTCACATTATGCACTCTCCAGATCATGGTAATCACTTGATGCCTTCATGAAGACCTTGACTTGCAGGACCAGATTTGCTGAACCTGTGCCTAGCGGAGTGTGCCCAGGATAGCTTCAATTATTGGCTACTAGCCGAGTACCCGTCCTGCAAACAGGTCAAGCCTTGCTTTAAATGAGGGGACTGCGACAAAGTTAGCTGCCTAAACCTTTGTACACGGCGGGGTGCCTATACTTTTGTATACAGCGGGGTGGTGGTGTGTTCGTTCCGCAGGAAGTAGAGCCCAGCGAAAGTTAGTTCTTTCTCTAAAACTTTCCTCAGGAAGAGGATCAGACGTCACAGAAAGTTTTGTGCCGATGGGTGCAGGCGTTTTAGAACGTATAGCACACAGATACACGGAGAGACAGACAGAAACACAACATCAGAAATGTGTATAAGATAATCTGTGTCTTTTCTTATGCCAGTAAGTTTCTTCTTTGGTTAGGATCATGGCTGTCTTATCCACTTTCCAATTAATCAGCCACTTAAGCACGAAGAATACCACACAGAGCTGATGTGCACATGATGGAAGCTGTCAAAGTATTTTCAAATCTCACTGGCAGTCGTCGGACAGGCTTAGAATGAGAGGAGGTTCTCTGTCGGCTATTGGCTTAAAACTGCCAAACGGAAAAAAAAACTTTGAACAGGTTAGTCAGTTAGTGTTTGGAGACAAAAAAAGGAAAATCACATGGGGGGTGGCTAACACATACCTTGGGGGTGAACGTTACGCTCGAGGGTCAATGACACTACCTTGGTTGTGAACATCACCTGCGAATGTCAGTCATACATACCTTGGTGAATATAACATATGAGAGTCAATGACAATTTCGTTGGTGGTCAACCACACATGCGAGGGCCATTGATCCTTTCCTGGGTAGTGAAAATCACATGCGAGGGTAACCGATCCTTCCTTGGACCAAGGGAGGGAAATTCATCCTTATCTTTGTGGCCGGCATTACAGCCGAGGGTTGCAGATGATTGCCTAGGTGGTCAGCATTATACGTGAGGGTCAATGATACTTACCTTCGCCCTGAACATTACAGTTGAGGGAAATTTATTCTCATCTTTGTGGTCAGAATTACAAGCGAGGGTTGCAGATGACTGCCTAGGTGGTCAATATCACACGTGAAGGTCATGGGTATACCTTCGTCGAACATCATATGCGAAAATGGTATTGTCCAGGGTGGTTCTGGTCCACTTAAAAACGGCCTGTTGCCAGGGAGCTGGTACACGTCATCGGTCCAGGCCGAAATGTGAGATCAAATGACATCGTGGGTTTTCTATGATGTAGGGTCCTATGACATTTTGCTTATCCTACATCATGCGTATCCTCATCCCAGCTGTCAAATCCTATGACGTCATGCATACCGGTATCCTTACTGCCAAATCCTATGACGTTAGGTTTTTCATAAAATTTTTGCAGATGACATTTTTTGGCGCAAAAGGAAGAAGTGTGACATTGAAAGCCTTGGAAGAAAGAAGTGCGCGTGAGTTCGAGAAGCGTGTGATTTTTTTCAATGGAAGCGGGTGATTTTTGGTGGAGTTAGTAACTTTCGAGCATGAAGTTTAAACTCAAAGTTTTTCTATGGACAGTGAGATCGGATATTTCCTCAGGTTCAAAGTGGAGGACACTTTCAATAAACAGGTGATTAAGCGTTTGACTTCAAAGTGGGAGTGGTTATGGGAGATGATTTTTTCGATAGAGGCACCGAGCGTGGAGAGAGAAACTTCGAATTTAAACTCGGGATTTTTCGATGGACAGAGAGAGAGTGGAGAATTGATTGGATTTTTCAATGTAGCATGGCCTTGTTTTTCGTTTGGCCTTAGGATTTTGATAAGGTCTGTGAAAACGTCATCCGCAAAATTTCACCGTGGACGGGGTTCGTCTTCCGTTATATTCAAAATTTAAAAATATGCGTTGTAGACGTTATACATGAGAATCGCGCCAAGAAAAGTCATCAACAAAAGTTGTCCGGAAAACCTACGTCATATAGTTAGGGGGTTAGGATACACATGGTGTCATAGGACTGGACAGTTGGGATTAGGATGCGCATGATGTCATACGATACGCAGGATGCAATAGGTTTCTACGTCATGGATTGGTGGTGAATATGAGATAGTCACTTGTCATCTCCTTGGTGGTGAATATTTGAGGGTCACCGATTCTTGCCTTGGTTATAAATATGAGAGGGTCACTAGTCCTTACCTTGGTGGTGAATTTGAGAGGAGCAGTGATCCTTAGCTTGGTGGTGAATATCAGAAGAGCATTGATTCTTACTTTGGCTGTGAATATGAGATGATCACTGATCCCTACTTTGGTGGTGAATATTGGAGGGTCACCGAATCTTGCCTTGGTTGTATATATGAGAGGGTCACTAGTTCTTACCTTCGTGGTGAATTTTAGAGGGGCAGTGATCCTCACCTTGGTGGTGAATATCAGAAGAGCACTGATTCTTACCTTGGCTCTGAATTGAGATGATCACTGATCCCTACTTTGGTTTTGAATATGAGAGGGTCACTGATTCTTCCGCTGGCGGTGAACACGAGAGGGCTCTGATTCTTACCTTGGTGGTGAATATAAGACGGCCACTGGGCCTTACCTTGGTGGTGAATAAGAGAGATTCACTGCTTTTTACCTAGGTGGTGATTATGAGAGGGTCACTCATCTTTATTTTGGTTGTGCAAATGAGAGGGCCACTGATTCTTACCATGGTCATGGATAGAAGAGGGTACCTAATTCTTACCTTGTTCTGAATATGAGAGGGATACTGTCCTAACTTATTGCCAAATATGACAGGGACACTTATTCTTACCTTGGTGGTCAACAAGAAAGAAGCGCTGATTCTTACGCTGGTTGTGAACATGAGATGGGTACTCATTCTTTCCTTTAGGGTGAATATATAGGGGGTCACTGATTTTCAAATAGGTGGTGAATATGAGAGGGTTACTGATTCTTAACTTGGTTGTGAAGATGAGAGGGGCAGTAATTCTTATTCTGGTGGTCAACTTGAGAGGGCCACTAATTCTTACTTTGCTGATGAAAAGAAGTGTAGCACTGATTCTTACCTTGGTGGTGAATACAAGAGGGTCACTAATTCCTACCTGGGTGGTAAAGATGAGAGGGGCACTGATTCCTACCTAGGTGGTGAATATGGGAGAGGCACTTAATCTCATCGTGGTTTTGAATATAAGAGTGGCACTGATTCTTCCTTTGTTTTGAAATTGAGAGGAGCCCTCGATCTATCCTTCATGGTGGACCTGGAAGAGTCACTTATTCTTACCTCAGTGGTGAATCTGAGAGCGGCCCTGATCCTTACGTAGGTTGGAAATAGGAGGGTCACTAATCCTGACCTTGGTCGTGAATTTCAGAGGGTCACTGATTCTTACCTTTGCGAGAGCGGCAGTGATTCTTACCTTGGTTGAGAATATGAGAGGGGCAATAACTCTTACCTTGGTGGTGAATAGGAAGAAGTCACTGATTCTTACCTTGGTGGTAAATGTGAGAGGGTCACTCATCCTTACGTTGGTAGGCAATATGAAAGGGGCCTAATCCTTGACTTGGCCATGAATTTGAGAGGGCCCCTGACTCTTACCTTGGTGCTGAACTTGAGAGGGTCACTGAACCTTATCCCTGTGGTAATAATGAGAGTCGCAATGATTCTTACCTTGGTTATGAAAATGAGAGGGTAACTGGTTCTTACTTTGTGGTAAACATGAGAGGGGGACTGATTCTTACCTTGGTGGTGAATATGATATTGTCAATGTTCCCTACCTTTGAAGTCAGCCAGCTTCTCCTTCAAACGCCGCTTCCTCCGCTCTTCCTGCAATGGCCGCCGCAAGTGCGCTTCAACTGCAACCACCAAAGAAGTTCGAGTTTGCGCGACAGGACGGTTGGGCCAATTGACTCAAGCGCTTCGAGCGCTACCGACAGGCCTCCTCGTTGAGCGAGAAGTCCACGGAGGTTCAGGCCAACACTCTCCTATACGCAATGGGCGAAGAGAGCGAAGACGTCTTGGCGAGTCTGTTGCTGAGCGAGACCGACGCTAAGCAGTACACGAAGTCGTCAAGGCTTTCAACGGTCACTTTGTCAAGCGTCGCAACCCTATTTATCAACGGGCGGGTTTCAACCAGCGCATCCAGGAGCTGAACTAGACGGTCGACCAGTTCATCCCCGCGCTCTACTCCTTCGTCGAGCACTGCGAGTACAAGGATCTAAAAGACAAAATGATCCGCGATCGTCTCGTCGTCGGCCTTCCAGACGCTCGTTTGTCGGAACGACTTCAACTCGAGGCTGACCTCAAGCTCGAATCGGCGCTGAAACAGGCGCGCAACA
>JAOWAR010225935.1:0-14328 GCA_028571005.1 Clathrina lutea | reverse complement strand
ATATGAATAAGTGCAAAAACCATCAGGCGCTGCAACTGGGGATCAACATTGGCAGTTGAAATCTCTATTTCTCAGCTTCTCGTTCAAGTGAACTGGTGTTCGTCACTGTCATCGATTTTCACCGCACTTAAAACGTCAGGAGAACTTCAGTTTCCTGCAAGTGTCGCTTGGTGTGGGTAAACTAATTGTGAGATTTTAGAGGTGGGCTACCGTTGCCAACGTGTGTTCCTTTGTTTGTTTCTTGCATGCAGGTCAAGTCGGTTCCAGGCCTCGGTATGTGTCTGGATGTGATCCTGGTGCAAGGTAAACTGCACGAGAATGACACGCTTGTCTTGTGTGGTAGCAACGGTGCCTTCGAGACGTCTGTCAGAGCTTTGCACATGCCGCAGCCTATGAAGGAGTTCCGTGTGAAGGTGAAGGCTTTGTTTTTAGTCAGTTTTTGAAAGTTGTGCAATATTGTTTTGATAGGTGTCCTTGTTGGTTTGCTATCATGGTTGTAAACATCAATAGCTGTTGGGACTGAAGGTTCCCATAGCTCTCTTCAAATCTCTTCTCCATTGTCTCCCATCTCATCTCTCCCTTTTTCTGCCGTCTCCCCTCTCTCCCCACAAACACACACACTATTTCTCTCTCTTGTTTTTCCTCGCACTCCATTTTGCTTCTCCTCACTTCGTTCTTCCCTTTTCCTGTTTTTTTTCTTCGCAGATAGTTATGGCGGGCCTGATAGTGCTACTTTGAACTGTTTGTGTTTACTTGGCTTTCTTTGTTTACCTTGCCTGTGTATTCAGAATGCTTTCCAACAGCACAAGGAAGTGATTGCTGCTCAGGGTGTACGGATATGTGGCAAAGATCTGGAGAAGACCTTGGCAGGCACCCCTCTCACGGTAGCCTACCATCCCGATGAAGTTGATATTCTCAAGGTATGTGCATGACATGCTGTTGCTCTGTTCGTATGTGAGATAACTACTTGAAGGGATAGTCGGACGAGCACAAAGTGTGCAATTTGAGTTGTGGTAAAGCATTGAAAATGTGTAAATTACAGGAGCAGCGGGTGACCCATTCACCAGTTGAGGTGCCATCATCCCAATTCATGAAGAAATCCTTTGCTCAACCCAGACAATGTTATACCCACCTGTTTGGAAACCTGTTTCAAGACAGGATAGGGCACTAGGGATGATACGTCCCGGTACTGTACAAATTAACCAAAAAAGAGGGAAGGAAAAGGCTGTGGGTGTGGGTGAGTTTGTGCATATATCACTATAGGCAATATATCGGATGTAATGGAGAAGAAAAATCAAAATTGTTGAAGTATGCACAAAAAGCATCATCTATAGTGATGGCAATGTAGTGTCCATGGAGATTTATTTATTTCTCTTTATATCTTTTAGGATTGCCAAATAGCTGAAGCTAATACAAATAAAAGGATTTCCTTCGAAGACGAAGCGGCTACAAGCGACCGACGAAAAGAATTAGGGCAAGCCAAGAGAGAAACGATCACCAGCATAATGCTTGTCGAGATGACTTAAAAAAGAAGAGAGAGACGTAGAGGAAGATACACAAACAGGAAGGAGATGATAGAGGGGATTAGTGAATCGTCAACGTGAACGAAACGAAGAGGATTTCGTCGGCCCATTCGTTTCGTGCGGTTTTGGGGCGATAGGATTAGTGAATGGTCAACATGAACGAAACGATTTGCACCTCGCTCATGTCACCACACTCGTGGCTGCTGGCCGCGCTTTTGTTTCGTTGGATTGAGTCCTGATCGGCCGGAATGGCCAAATGAAACAATTCAGCCCTCGATGAACGATTCCTCTATCCCGGACCGGTCCGCGCACCCCCCTTTCGTTTCGTTTCGTTCACGTTGACAATTCACTAATCCTCTCTTATCACAATGTCGGCCAACATCACCCTGCGAAGCGTGGGGATTTTTCTCGGTGTAGGTAAGAATTTCAAACAAACCCTACTGCGCTTCGCAGCAGGCTCCATTGCACTCTAATAATTTGCTCGATGTACAATCTGCGTCACCGCTGATCCAGTGACCAACGTCCGTTTGTACACACCACAGTCAATCCATGTTGTGCGTGTAGATCTACGTATATCCTTCATCTACACGCAATTCTACAGATTTTGAGTCCCCATATGACGTACATGTCACACATGTACTATGCATATCACTTATAGGGATGTATCGTGTATAGTGATAAATCGGCGGGAATCATTAGGCCACGCTATAGCCGATACGTACAGTAGTCTGCCTAATGTCAGTATTGTATTCTCATCATGGTTGTCGAACCTTGGTTTCACAGGACGAACAGCAGACGTACTTGTCAGCAGCGCTCAGCTCGATCAAGACGGAGGATCGTGGCGTGTACGTCCAAGCCTCAACTATGGGCTCTTTGGAAGCTTTGCTCGAGTTCTTGAAAACTTCCAAAATCCCGGTATGCCTCCCTTCCCATCATTGCGGGGTCCTTGTCTCTCCTCCCCTTTCTTGTCTTGTCTTGATTTCATTGCGAATTTCTTGGTTTTGCTAAATTGCTCTTTGGCACAGAGGTTTGCTGGATAGCTTTGACTCATAATTGTGGTTCATTAGGGCGTTTGGAAGAGGATGAATGAGCTGTACTTTTCTTTTCTTTTTTCTTTTGTGTGCACAGTATGCCGGCGTTTCCATTGGTCCTGTCCACAAGAAGGACATTGTGCGTTGCTCGACGATGATTGAGCGTGACCCACAGTGAGTCATGTGGTGTTTGCAGTCCCTTGGCTGTCTGTCTGACTGTCCGTCGGTCGGTCGGTCTGTTTGTACAGGGCTGGAGACCATATATTTGCCAGCTTGTAGTTGGGCTTATTCACAGCATTGTGTCGTCGATGTGTTTTTTTTTGTGTGTTGTGTTTGTTTTGTTTTGAACTCTATAGCCTGCACTTGTATTTTCATTTCCCTTGTGAAGTTGCATTGTATTCTTGTGCTGTAACCAGGCGCATAGCTATATGTAGCAAATCGTGCAAGGTAAGCGCCTGCACTGCAAAAACGTTATATACGGCGGGTGAGCGCTAGCCTAGCTGTGTGTGGGCAGCATTAGCTATGCGTTCCGCATGTACCACGTACGTGTACAAATGTGCCATCATATACAGATCAGGCTAGTACCGCAGCCTGAGTGATTCAAACGGCAAAGTACTTTGTCCCAGATCGGCTGTCTTCTCATGTTTCCATGAGAAAGATTTTACAACAGGGCAAGAATGCCTCAGCTCCCTTGAACTTATGCACGTTCAGCACATCCATCCTGTGAACATTGGTCAAATGATCAGGTGAGCCTCTTTGCCACCAAGCACCCTCGCCGCCTGGCCTTTGGAAACATTCTACAAGGATCAGACTCAGATTCTGATTGACAGTTGAACATGTTAAGATGTGGAGGTACCGCAGCACCTGTGTGTGTCCTTGTATTTCGCCATTCTATAGTTTATTGTTAGTTTTTTTTTTCTTTTTTTTTTTCTTTGTGTGCCATTCACTGTGCGTCGCGATATGTCATCATTTCTGACTCATGTGTTAGTCATCCTGCACGTTGTTCTCTGATAGTTTCGTTAAGTTTGTGAGTGCCCAAAACTACTCAATTTGCTTGTCTTGGAAGAAAAGAAAAGCAACTATGCTCAAAAGGTTTTGGGGTACCGCCATGAACCCCGTCAGGGAGCTTACAGGGTCCCACCCCTGAGACTCCCACCTGATTTTCCTCCCACCTCCAAAGCAGTCCACTCAGGGCTTGGCTACGCCTGGGTATAACATAATGTTGGAAGATTCCCTCTCTAGTGTAATTTTGGCAGGGTTTGAGGGTGGTGGGGAGAGTTTAACTTTTTTTCCCGTTTGTTCACCTCTTTGGATGTTGAACCATGCCACTTGTTTGGTTTCTTTCATATTTTTTTTACTTTCTTTTGACAGGTACGCTGTGGTCTTAGCGTTTGATGTCAAGGTGGAGAGGGAGGCGCAAGAGATTGCTGACTCTGTCGGTGTGAAGATATTCACCGCTGACATCATTTATCACTTGTTTGATGCATTCACTGCATACCGTGAGGTGAGTTGTTTTGCGCTACTTTGATTGTTCTTCGACATATTCACCTGAGTGTTTGCTTAGTGTGAAAGGCATTTTAGGAATTTTCGTGTGAGGCATATTCTTCTTGTTGGCTAGGACTATCGGCGTCGCAAGCAGGATGAGTTCCGGCACATTGCCGTCTTCCCGTGCAAGCTGCGCATTGTGCCTGACTGTGTGTTCAACAAGCGTGACCCAATTGTCGTCGGTGTCGCCGTGGAAGCCGGGTTCATCAAGTCTGGCACACCACTCTGCGTACCCTCACAGGACTTCTGCTTCATCGGTACTGTCTCCAGCATCGAGTTCAACCACAAGGCAGTTGAGACAGCGCGCAAGGGCCAAGAAGTGTGTATCAAGATTGAGCACAAGGGTGGTGACGCACCCAAGATGATTGGCAGACACTTTGAGCCAACTGACACTCTTGTCAGTCAGGTGAGTGATGGCATCGGTCTCTTTCTTAGTTGCTCTTATTTCACGCTGCTGTGTGAAGTTTTTGGTCTGTCTTTGTGAGATGTTTTTTTGTTTGTTTGTTTTTTTTCAATGATGATTGACATCTCTTCATGTCTTGAGACTTTGTTTTCCCTTGTTTTCCCGTGCCACTCGTTGGTTTAGATCAGCCGAGAGTCCATCGATGCAGTGAAGAACTACTTCAGAGACCAAATGGTAAAGAGCGATTGGCAGTTGATTGTTGAGCTGAAGAAAATCTTCAAGATTCTATGAAGTGGCAGAGCAGGCTGCGCTCTGGCTTCTAGGCTGATGTGAAAGAACTTTGTATCTATTGTGGAAGAAGTGTGATTGTATGTGCCAAAAAGCATGCTTACTCACTTCTGTGGAAATCAGTAATCTCTTTCTCTTCCCTTCTTGATTGCTCCCTTCTTTCTGCCTTCATTTTTTATTGTTCTTGGCGGTGTTGGTTCTTGCTTGGCGTTTTCATCCTCTGTTATAATTCTCCTTTCCATCCCCATCATAGTACCAAGAAGGGATGAGAGTGCTTCATCTATTTTAACCCATCCTATTTTGATGAAACATTCCCGTTCACATGGCTGGGCGAAGAATTTGTAGCTTTTCACAGCATTCATTGGAGAAGGAAGTAACTTGTACTTGCACAGGAGACACAAGCGAGTCGTGCTGCAGACCAAGAATTCATTGCCTGTTGAGAATTGATTGTGGTGGTTGTAAATTTTTAGAAACTTTGGAAATAAATTTGCCCTACAATCTAGAGAACACGTAAAACAGTCAAGAGGAGACAGGGAGGGACCAACAGACAGAGAAAAAAAGAGGAGAGAGAGAGAGAGAGAGAGAGAGAGAGAGAGAGAGAGAGAGAGAGAGAGAGAGAGAAGCTGAGAATGCGGGAACAGATTAATTGAGAAGATGCAATTACATTGAGAAAATCTTGCAGGCTGCTAGTGTTAAAATTCACGTGGCTGATACTTTTACTTGAAGGACTGAGCCTCGAAGAGCGCTACAGAGGCTGTGTGGGGCATGGTGCATGGCTGAAATGAGCAAGCTATAAAATCAAGCATTCGCGGCCACTCGGATGGTCATTATACGCAATCTCATCGATCGTCGAGCGCCAGTCCGCTCGCAATACAGCAAGGTACAAGTCATCAACACTGTTGAACCTCTGGACCAAAACACTCGAGTTGTGTCCGCTTCCCTTTCACCGGGTGGCCGTCATGACCCAGAAGTCGCCGCGCCTGATTAGCAGGTGATACTTTTGGTTTTGGGCTTAGCTTGATCTTCAACAATCAAGATTTTTCGTTATATGGCGCACTATGGCTCTGTAATACATAGCGCCTCATAATTCCCTCCCAGTGTACCAAGCAATAATAGTACAACTGAAGGACCGGTAGTAGACTTCCTTGCCCTCTAATGTGGGGACAGGCTGAAACGTCGTTTCATCTTCGGGAGTTTTGGCTGGTCTCATCACGTGCACTTCACACGGCCGCGTCCGTAGCCTTGCAAACGTACATTGATATGCATCCTCTACAACTGGAGAGTTAGGTGATGACTAGTGACAGGCCAATCGAGGACGTTAGTAACAACTCTTGTTTGGATTGGATTGGATTCTATTATTCGTAAAAGGGCAATGGAGCCTTGTACAAGATTGCAAGGTTCAGAATAAGGATGGACGGAGAGGAGGAAGAGAACAGACACTGGTCAGGTAATTATGGTTTTGCGAACAGGGGCAGCTGCAAGTGTAGCAGAACATTGTGCTGTTGCCCTTCTCGTTTTCAGATAATTTCTCAGTGTTTGGAAGATCGTGTGAGCAGCAAATTTGAAGAGGACAGTATTGAACAGGACTCAAAAGAAAAGTGTTGGTTCAGGTGGAGAGGTCCCTTCAGATTTCCGATGAAACACACAGATAGCAGGTGTCGGGGGTAGACTTTTTGCAGGCGAGTGGAGCAGACTGGTACTGACTGTGCGATTGCGTTGATGGCTGCTTGAGAGACAGCACGAGAGCATCATGGTCCCACTGTTTAAAATGGATTTTCGAACGAGGATTTCGAAGGAACGCCTTTGGAAACACTCTGCTGTTCTGGATCATGAGCTGGGCGGGGCTGCGATGGCCCTCCCCCGGCCCCTCCTCCCAACCTCTGTTTCGGCCCGACCAATAGCCAAGAGCCCAGTCTCCGGCTGTCTGTGCATGTTCGGCTGGATGAGATATGACCTTGTCTAAGGCTACTATCGAAGTCAGGCCGTTCAGTGGCAATGTAAATGACGTAACGTGACGAAGATCACCACCACGTTCACCACCACCGCCGCCGCGGACTATTTACAAAGACACTGAGCACTTGCGGCGCCACGCGGTGGTACCTATCATTAATGTACATTGTGCATGTACGGACAGTATAGGGGCTCAACCGATCCAACAAGGCAGGCAGCACTGGGGACAAGCTGCTTCATGGTCGATACCACTGCACGGATCTAACCATGTCGAGGAGGTCAGCAATGGTCTGAGCCGGCATTTTGTCAACAACTTCCTCCGCTGTAGCTAGCACTAGCGATCGGATGGACTAGGCAACCTGCAGGCCGGTCACAGGTCGTCCCCAGAGGTCGTCGGTGATGACGGACGGTCGGGCTTATCAGCCGGCTCGAGGCTCTATGCCGGTTTGGGGTTCAAAATCTAGAAGGGCTTGCTCCTTCGCCTGACCGGCCGACCGAAGTCCAGGCTAGTCCAAGCATTGCTATCCTATGCCGGTCGGTCATAGACAGGTCCCCTGGTTCGCTGGGCGCCTCGAGTGCGGATTTCCCAGGCTCAGGCCGGCTCCAGCCAGCGCCGGGTTCAAGTCCTTCCAGAAGCAAAAATTGGTGCGAGAAAAGGGCATAGGCAAGGAGCGAGTTATAGGTCTTTTTTACTTGAGTCTTGCCGTGACTGTGGCTTCAGATCGTTGGAGAGATTTGAAGCTTCAACTTGTGACAGAGCGGAGTCAATCGGGAGGGGCCCGGCGGCTAGGCGGTGACGGACAGGACCCGGTGACCAGTGCAACGACTCTGAGGTCGAGGTGCATGCCACGCGCCACGGTGCATTCCTTGGTCGCGGCCTCGCTGAGAGAGTTGAACTGTGTGCTGTGTGCTGCTGCGAGTTGAAGAGGTGCTGGGGCTCATCGCTTTAAGCGAGTGTACCTAACTTTTGATGATGACCCTCTCACGCCTGGGGAATTCGTTACGGATCACGGAGCCTCAAGCTACACCGCGCTTGCGGCTGTTTCGGCGGAGCAGCGTGGCGTTCTCCCAGTATCTCCGGGCAGCTCTGTGCGCACAACGACCCATTTGCTTGGCGACCTTCCTCCTCCTGGCTTTCGCCCTAGAAGGTAAGCTTGTAAAGCCTTCTTCTCATCCCAGGACCGGAGCCTCCGCAATCGGATTATACCGTGAAGGCACGCATCGGGGAGCGTACTGAACTCCGCATGCGTGCCACCACAGTAGTAGGCCATTCGGATTAATTGTAGATATCTTCCTTCAAAGAAACCCAAGCTATTATCTCCTTTCAAACGAACCCAACTCTTTTCGACAAGATCAGACCACAATCAGGATTGTTTCTAGACGTTTCGGCCATACTGTGATGGCCTTCATTCTATTATCTCCTCCTTGGCTGATCATGACCGCCTCGAACAAGTCCTGCTCAAAGGGAAAAAACAGGTTGAAACTGACCCCGGTCAAACTTCAGGTGCGGACGGTTAGGGTCTGGGCTCCAGGCTGTTTGGCTCCATAGGCAAGTCTGCGAGCTTAATTGGCTGGCATCATCATGAAACTCCCCGCTACTCCAGGACACTGCATGCAGTTGTGCATGAAGTGAATGCCAAGGAACGTAACGTTTTTTTTCCTCACCTGGCAGATGGAGAAGCTTACCGTCATATACTTTTCAAGTTTTTCTTTGTTGTTGTTTGTCAACCTCACCGTTTGCATGTCTTGTCGCTGGGCCATAATAATGTTTAAAACTGAAACAGAAAATTTATAGGAGCATTATATGCTGGACCCGCCATCGTGGCTGGACCCGCCATCGTGGCTGGACCCGCCATCGTGGCTGGACCCGCCATCGTGGCTGGACCCGCCATCGTGATCACTGAAAAAGAGAGCCATGCACCCTGTCCTTTGAGCCACAGGTAGCGAGAAGAGAAGGCTTCAACTTCCAAGCAGGTCAGCCATTATTAGGGAGCTGGTGTGTGTGTGTGTGTGTGTGTGTGTGTGTGTGTGTGTGTGTGTGTGTGTGTGTATCAAAAAATGACAGGCTCTCCTCCATACTCAACCCTGGACAGCTGTTTCTGCCCTGTTAGGCGCCATCAGCAAGGTATAGAGCATGAGTAGGTGTGCGTGTGCGTGTGTGTGAATGTGGAAAACTTGAATACCTCCAGTGCCGTTTCACTAGCGCTCGCTGTGGCTGGAACCTGAGGCGAGCCCGGCATACCAAGTTTGTCCTTTGCTTGTGCTACACTAGCAGCACTTCTTCCAAGAAACCCATTTGGCTATAGAAAAAGAGAAAAAAATGACTCTGTCACAAATTCATTGATTAACTGGGATGAAAAGTTTCAACAGAGCAAAAACGCCACTGAAAATCCACCAAAAATATTCACCAAAAGTATCCAACACAACACCAAATACTTACAAGCTGCTTGGGTTGCTCAGCGAGTCGCTTCTGCTGCAGCTGCCACTGCGGCAGAAGGCTGGCCAGCTGCCCAAGGGTGCGAGTATTGGTGCCGGCAGCACTGCTTGCACTGTCCACACCAGCAGACGAGGCAGCTGCAACACTGCTGGATTGAGTAACCTGAGCTGGCTGCTGCTGGTGGTGGATCTGTGTCTGATGTTGCTGCTGAAGTTGCCGCCGGCGCTCCTGCTCTTGGTGAAGTTGCAGTTGCTGCTGCTGGGTGAGTGTGAGAAGGCCAAGCTGCACAGCTGAGGTGGACTGTGGCTGCGGTTGCTGCTGTGCTGACGGTGTGATCTGAGTCAATGGCGAGGTAACCGGGCCACTGACAGATGAAGCTGTCACCGTGCCTGTTGAGTTTGAGCAAGAAGACGACTGACTTGGCGCAGCTTGGGCTAATCCTCGCAGGCCAGCCTCACTAGACGTTTGGCTGTTGGCAGCTGCTGTCGGACGACAGCTGGCTGAGGCTAAGTGGCTGGTGGTGTTGGCAGCTGGCTGTGAACCAGCAACAGAAAGTTGCTGCAGGGCGACCTGGATGTGTTGCAGCAGCTTGGCCAGCTCCGTAATTTTGGTGCGAGTAGTGGGCGACTGGTCGCCTTGCTGCAGCAGGTGCTGCAACTGGAGCTGCACCTGCTCGCGATTTCGCTGCAGGGTCAGGCGCTGCAACTGAAGTGCTTGCAGCTGAGCTGAGGCGTCTGCGGTGGCATTGGACTGCTGCGTCGTGGCAACTTGAGAGGCCCGCTGCTGAGCGTGGCCCTCAGGAGGAGATGGCGTCACCTGGCTTTGCGCTGCCTTCACAGCTTGACTTGCTTGCTGGACAGCCTGGTGAAGTCTTTGCTGCTGCAATTGTTGTAGCTGCTGTTGTAGCTGCTGCTGTTGTTGTTGTTGTTGTTGTTGTTGTTGTTGTTGTTGTTGTTGCCGTTGTTGTTGTTGCTGTTGTTGCTGCTGCTGCTGCTGCTGTGGTGGTGGATGTTGTTGCTGCTGTGGTGGTTGTTGCTGCAGTGCTTGTTGCTGCTGCTGCTGCTGCTGTTGTTGTTGCTGTTGCTGTGGTGGATGTGGCTGTTGTTGATGTTGCTGCTGCCGTTGTTGCTGGACCTGAAGATGGCGTATGAATGCCATCACCTGCTGAAGTTGCTGAGGATCAGTTATTTTTCCCGTTGAAACCAATTGCTGCAGTTGCGCCAAGCGAGCTGCGTCAATAGTTACTGCAGTAGGTGCTGGCGCATTGGCTGTGCCCTGAACACCTGAAGTAGTATTCACAGTTGCACCCATGCCAGAGACAGCTATGTTGGCCAAGGCCTGTCTCTGCGGATGTTGCTGCTGCTGCTGCTGCTGCTGCTGCTGCTGCTGCTGCTGCTGCTGCTGTTGTTGTTGTTGCTGCGGTGGTTGTTGTTGCGGTGGTTGTTTTTGTTGTTGCTGTAATTGTTGCAAGTGAAGGTGTTGCAGCTGCTTTTGCTGCTGTTGCTGTTGCTGTTGCAAGAAGGAGGTGATGGTGTTCACGGAAGAGTTTGCTTGAGAAGTGTCCGTAGCCTGTGTCGTTTGCACAACTGGTGGCTCAGCAACTCCCGCCGTAATTCGCTGAACAGTGTTCGCGCCAGGATGGGTGGAGGCTACAGCTGGCAAAAGAGGATGGAAACGATTTGCGGTGTCAGCACTGCTGTTGGCAGCTGTTGGCTGCGGCGCAGGGCTTGAGCTTGATGCTGGCTGAGAAACTGCACCGACCGGTACAGGTACACGCGGCCCCTGACTAGGATACTGCTGCATCGACGCCCACTGCGTGGCCAACTGCTGGTCTTTTTGTGGAGTGGCACCAACAGGTCTTGGATACAGCGTTCTCTGGCGCTGTATGAGCAACTTTTGCTTTTCGGCCAAGAGGCGAGTCTGCTCTGTCTGCTGCAATTGCTGCTGCTGAGCAGCCTGCGTTGCTTGTTGAGCTGCGAGAATAGCACCGGCAACGTTGCTGTTGTCCGATGATGAGGCTGCACTGCTGCTTGCTGTGGTAGAGTTGCCCGCCGAGGTGGCACCGCGTGTCTGATTAGCACCTGCCAGGAGAGATACCGCTGGTGCCGGCGATGCACTTCGAACCTGGCTGGAAAGGAGCGAAGGAGAATGGTACGCCGGCGGATGGCCAAGCTGAGGAGGACTCACAACGCGCTGGTGCTGCTGCAGTTGCACCTGTTGTTGTGCGTGTTGTTGCACCTGTTGTTGCGCACGTTGTTGCAACTGCTGTTGTGACTGTTGTGACTGTTGTTGCACCTGCTGTTGTTGCAGCTGTTGCTGTGCTTGCTGCTGTGCCTGCTGTTGTGCCTGTTGCTGTGCCTGCTGTTGTCGCAGCTGCTGCTGTGCCTGTTGTTGCAGCTGCTGATGCGCCTGTTGTTGCACCTGTTGCTGTGCCTGCTGTTGTTGCAGCTGTTGCCGTGCCTGCTGCTGTTGCAGTTGTTGCAGCTGCTGCTGTGCCTGCTGCTGAGCCTGCTGCTGTTGCAACTGCTGCTGCACGTGTTGTTGCTGCAGCTGTTGGCCGCCAGTCTGCTGTTGCTGTAGCAGCTGCTGACGCTGCTGCTCCAGTTGCTGCTGCTGCTGCTTCTGTTGGGCCAGCTTCTTCTGCTGCTGCATCACGAGAAACATTCGCTGCTGCTCCGGCGTCAAGCGCTGGAACTGCTGCAGAATTTGCTGTTGCTGAAGCAGATGAGCCTGCTGCTGCTGCTGCTGTTGTTGTTGCTGCTGCTGCTGCTGCTGCTGCTGCTGTTGGGCAGGTGGAGGTTGCTGCTGTTGTGCTGGCAAAGGATGCTGGAGCTTTTGCATTGCTGAAGCATTTGCTGCAAGCCCTGGCGATGGGACAGCACCAGGCCGCACTGGAAAGGGACCAAACAATCGACTGTTGAACAAATCTGTGAAGAAGATGAGTGACTACACAAAGGGATAAATTCATGTCAGAACAAAAATTGACTCGAGCTCCTACTCCTATGTGCCCATCTCTTTCGAGGATAGCGTGATGGCATAGCGAAAAGTGAAGGCAACACTCATTCAATAGGTGTTTTCGTGCTGCAGGCTCAAATCAGGTCAAATGTGGAGTAAAAACAGCCATAATTTTTTCGCCGAAAATAAGGCTAAAAACAGTGCTGACTGAGCATTACCTTTCAGCATGTGAAAAGGCGGCTGGACTTTTATCTATTCTGTTCGGACATTCACTTGTGGTACGACTACAACTGCCTTTCTGCACAAATGGTACGACACGGATTGGCCGTGACTCGAAAACATAAAGCGCCCTTCAACCGCCCAGGTATTGAGTTGAAACAGACTTACTAGACCAGGACGATCAGGTTTCAGCAATGAAGAGCAAACATAAATACCTAGGTCAAAACTCTTTTCAGCCTCCTCAATTAGGCGTGCATTGTATCTGTTAAGCGAAGCTTTAAGAGGGACAGACGGAAAAGTGGACACAACCAACTCACCAGTGGTAGAACTTCCAGCTCGAGACAAAGCGGGAGACGGCGACTGTCGAAGGCTTGCAAGAGACGGGCTGCCCACTCGAGATCGATCAGCCACCGCTAGCAGCAAAAATAATAATAACAATAATGGAAAAATAATGGAAAAAAAAGGGGAGAAATGACGTATTTTCTCACCTCAAAATTTAATCCTTGTTATGAGGCCTTTCCATTTATCATGTACAACTTCATAGTAACCAACTTCATAGTAACCAACTTGGATTTTGCAAGGAATTGGGTAAGAAAGAGGTGGGGGCAGATCAAGATGCCCAATATCAGAGGTTGGGCGAGTTGTAAAATTTGACAACTTGGCAACTGAGTCGACACTTGTAGGGAGAGAACCTTTCGACGCAAAATCTGAGTTGCTTGCAAGTAGAAAATTACAAGTCAACCACACACGAGCTGTCAAACATGAACAACTCAGCCGAACCGAACGACTCGACTTTGGGTAAACATTCGTTTTTCAGCGTCTTCGTCTTTTCTTTTTTTTTTTTTCAACATATTTCTCAACTTTGACACCAAGACAGCACTCCAGCTGTCTTCCCAGTAAGCTGCCTCAAAACCTGCCACCCTCTTTGCGTGTGCATAGTTGGAATATAGGTACAAGCAAAGGACCATAAAGAACCACCATGTTTAGAATTGTCTACCAACACATACGTATAAGTTCTGTCTTGTACACCGCCTGAGTTGATAAAATCCTTCAACCCTCACTCACTGTGCTGAGCATGTGTGCGTACGTGCGTGCGTGGGCGCACGCATGCATGCGTGCGTGCAAGACAGCTGTCAACGATGGAAAACTGTCCCTGCTGGAACATCTAACTACTGTCCCTACAGGTGCCCACTCACTTTGTCAGCCACACAAGTCACTTCTACCTTGCCCTAGCCTGCTTCTTCCACAAACTGTACCTTGACCAACTTGACGAGCACTGCAATCTACATCACGACCTATACGAAGGCTTCAATCCGGACCTTATGCAATTATAGCAATGACTCCCTGCCCAACACCTCTCTTCTGGACAGTTGCAGCTGGCTCTGCAGTGATATGCTGTCACAATGTTACTACTACGGTGTTAAGTATAATCTGCTCTAGAGTGATCAGTATCTGCTTCACTCAAGCTGGACTAGTGAAAGGAAAAAAAAACTCTTAACTGGAAGACAGCTCGAATTATGATCTCAAAGACTGAAGTATGTCGGCAGAGACATAAGACAGCCGTAAAAGGTGTTAATCTAATCCCCGATCCAGTAGAATCACCACTGTTTGACTAAGAGTGACAACTTCCAGCTTCAGGTTCTACTAAAGGCTTTTTAGTAGAACCAGCTTAAGGGTCTACTGAAGGCTACTGAAAACGCACAAAATAGATACAACTAGCTTTCTTTAAAACAGGTTTGACAGGTTTGAACAAAATCAGAGTGGCCAAATTTAGCCTTCAGCAGAGCCTTAATTATTGACTGCAACAAAAGGGTGGGCACTCCGCATTTGGGTGTGCACAAATAGCAACAACAACAACAACAAAAATAATAATGAAGATAGGATTTGAGGGATCCAGACCGGGACATGATTCAGGAGAAAGTTCCCAGCTCACCAGTCATAAGACACAGATTGAACAAGACGTTTCGTCAGATATGC
>JAOWAR010225824.1:0-14350 GCA_028571005.1 Clathrina lutea | reverse complement strand
GACTGCCGCACACCAAAGGAAGTGTGGGTCCACCGAAAGTAGCATTCTAGCAGGGAATCTAACGCCTCTTTCCTCTCTCTCTCTCTCTCTTCATCGGATAGTCATGCAAAATTTTTACAGCTCAAGACAACGTTTCAGTCTGTCTGAGGGACCGTGCCGGATCTCTCACTGTTCTGAACAGAAGCTAGGCAGTCCTGTATGTAGTCAGCCAAGTGAGATGCATCTGATAGTTGCCAGCTGTTTCGATCAGAGCTGCTGTCATCTGGTAAATCCACTTCGCTTGATTCCTGAAACGTGAACAAACGTGAATTAATAAAAGAAGGAAAGATGATAAAAAAGAATGGTTAGGCTGCAAACAAAGTAACAAATAAAGCAACAAAGTAACAAATAAAGCAACAAACAAAGTAACAAATTAAGCAACAAACAAAGTAACAAATAAAGCAACAAACAAAGCAACAAATAAAGCAACAAACAAAGTAGCAAATAAAGCAACAAACAAAGTAACAAAGAAAGCAACAAACAAAGTAACAAATAAAGCAACAAACAAAGTAACAAATAAAGCAACAAACAAAGTAACAAATAAAGAAGGAATTTGCTGTAAGAACTGCTTAATATCACGTGAGCCAGGGTCAGTGGTCACATCTAAAATTTCATAAGAACATCCCTTTTTCTTATTTGAATCAATCTAAAAAATCCTGACCACATGACCTTAAATCTCAGATTACAACGTTAAGGCCAGCGTGGGGTGATCCGAGGGTGGTTTCACTGATTTCTGTTTTTGTTGCAAAAGCACTGTAGTTGTGGTAGAAAAGGGCTTCTGATTGCCTGGATTTAATTTCCTCACTATTGAGCCCGGTGTTTCCTGCTGAAAAGGTTTGCACAAGTTCCTGAAGCAACAAAGGGCACGCAAAGCCCCGAGGCACTGGCTTTGGCGTCCGCGACGGCTCGGACGATGCTCGAGCGCTCTCAGCTGTCAGCTGCAGTGGTGGATTGCGCATGGAAGAACGTCAGCCGTGCGTTCGTAGTTTTAGCTGATTTCGCGCCACATCCTCGTGCACGTGAGGACACTTCAAAGGGTGATGTCATGATCAAAGTCGCAAAGCGGCTTGCCGGCGCTGCACAGCCAGCTGGCTACATCAGCCCAGCAGCTCTTTGCCCTTGAGCTTCAAAGTAAAACTCTGCAGTTCTCTTAAGGTCTAGCGTCCACATACTACCTCCGATTTCGATCCAGTTTTTTTTTATTCTCTTCCTTGGTACAAGGAGCACAAAACTTTACCACAGAATTTTGATATTCCATCTCAAAAAATAGTGACGGTCCTTCAAAGGCAAGAACACGGGTAAAAAACGCTTATTCAGCTGAAAGTCCCTTTAGATCAGGTTCCAGGGCGAAAACCGACAATCTGTAGTAATGTTTTGTAGTCCTCAACATCAGGATAGATGCTGTAAAGTTAGAGCACCATAGCTGAAAGGGGCAAAGCTCCAGACCTTAAGAAATCTGGTGCGTTTTTCCGTTGTTTTCCTGTGCCAAGTGCACTAGGGCGTTTTAACCGTTGGTTGAAGCGGCCTTTCCTCACTTTTAGCCTAGGGCTTCCCTGGAGACAGGATCAAAGATAAGATGGAGCACCACTGAGGAGAGTTAGGTGGATCGCCCCACGCTGGCCTTAATATAGTTACACTAAGCTAGCAACAGTTGCAACGTGTCTCACCAGACAGTATAGGAGTCGTGCTGGCCTGGCAAGGATCATCAGCAGTCTCTGGAGCAGTCGCCTGACGTTTCTCTTTGTTTCGCTGGACGAGCTTCGTCGTCGAACATCGTCGAGGAGCTTGCTAAGTGCGTCGGCAACCTCCTGAAACCTCTCTGACGACAATGTACCTCTACTGGACTGTTCAAACAGCTTCAGGGCAATCTCTTGCAGCTGCAGACCAAAAAGCAGATGGAAGCAACCTAATTTTAACCTCTTCACCTACGGGATGTATATGCCCAAATCACTATCATCCGGTGGTCAAAGACACCAACCATTATCAAACCTTAAACTGTCAACATTTCATGTTCGTAAGCAGTCTTTGGAGTCTTTGGAGTTACGTAAGCTCTTGCATGCAGTCTGAGCCTGTATCTTCGGAGAAGAAGCTCTTCCTCTCGCTGCAAGGACCGTTTCTCAAGGAAATAGTTTCGCGCAGTTTTCAACAGAAATGGCAGGCAATGATTCAGTTGTCCATTTGGCAGCCGAGTGCTTCATCGTCACATGAGTTGTGGAGGGGCTCTGGAGGTTCCGCAATGACCGATAACTCTCTCCCCTGAGAATTTGTGCCTCATCTGACAAAGAAGCTCTTGAAACAGACAAGGAGGAAAATGGTGGAAAGAAAACGGCGGCCGGTGATCACACACCTATATTCCAGCCTTCATCAGAAGGAGAAGCATATGGATTGCTTTGTACGGACTTTCGATTTATTTCGACTATTCCTAAGTTCGTCACTGTTTTGTTGCTGCTGTTGGTGGTTGTAGTGGTGGTGGTGCTGGTGGTGGCGGCAGCAGCGGCGGTGGTGCAGCGGTGGCGGCGGCAGTGGCAGTGGTGGTGGAGGTCAAGCGACTGCATGATGTTTGAAGACTGTGCCAAAGGCACAACATTTAGAACATCTTTAGTCTTTGGCCATTGAGGTAATCTTTTTGAGAGCACTTAGCTGACCTCGAACGGAAAAATAAGACCATAAACTTAAATTGCAGACAGTACTGTTTCGACCATTGTGGCCTCATCAGTGCAGTACAGCCGCTGAGACAAGGTTGCGACAAAGCCAAGACTTTATCACTCCCCCGGCAACTGAATGATATTATGGTTTACTTCGAGAACGCTAGCAAGTGAATCCAGTGCGTAGACCATATTGTGAACATGGTAGTGAGGCAGAGCAAAACGTCAACTCTTGAGATACGCCAAGAAAAAGGTGAACTGAATATCAGCCGCTGCTCAGGTGTGCTTTAAGCTGCGAGGTAAACTTTCTTTGGCGATTGCTCTGTGCATTCTTATTATTAGAGTTATTTAACTTATTTTATAACTTACAGTTACTGCATCATTGGTCATACCTGATGAGCAATGAAGTTCACAGCGGCATCGCTGTGACTGGCATTCTCCTGTTCTTCCATATCGTGCAAGTACTCCTGTCGAGGGAAAGATGAAAAGTCAAACGCATTGATTTTCTGCTGCACGCAAAGGTTGAATTGCTTCTCAACGTGCAGCTCTGCGCAGTCGCTGCTTCCAGTTTGCAAGTAATGTTTGCATTCTGCATTCAGTTCCGGACAATTAATCTTGGTTTTTTTTTTCTCATTATCGTGCCCACTTCATTGCAGCGTTTTGATTCTGTTCTGATCGCGTGTGTTACCAAAATGTCTACTGTCTCAGGTTTCCCATGTGTCACTTCTCTCCCACTCCTCACTTCTTTATCCCATGAACTACTTGTTGTGTTGGGAGAGCGATCAGGATTCACAGCGGATGGAATAGCACACCCAACTTGATGTTTACCCACTCGTTCATCAGTTATATTCAACTAAGCTGCTTCACGTCTACAATAATGTTATATAATGCATAACTTAAGCCATGGACTGAAAAAGAATTATTTCAAAAGTTTGATCACCAAACACATCGACTGAAGCAGTGGCTGCGTAGCTGATCAAAGGCGTGGGCTTTAAGCCCCTTGCGATATGGTTTTTTCTTTTTGTCAAAATCGAGCTTATTTCACAACTCGATGCAAGGCTTCTTCCTGAGCGAAACGCAACAAACCTGGCATGAACTTTCCCTCCAATCTAGAGATGTACCGAGCAAAGAAAGGAGGAGACAGTTTTGGCGTTTCAGCCTTCTTGATCTGCTTCTTCCTGAAGAAGCCCTCAAGGACGAAATATCCTTCAAAACTGTCTCCATCCTTCCTTTGATCAGTACTTTTCTTTTAGAAGAAGCTGTCCTTATGGATTAATCTAGAGATGAACACCAGTGCTCAAGTTCTTCACCGATCCTTCATGAGAAATGTGTGGCCAGATTGAAACTTTTTTTTTTCAATATACCAGCAGCCAGGTGTGATAAGGGCCATGCTCTCATCTGCTACTGACCGAGATCAGTGGTATTCTGTCTGAATCGCTCTCTGTTGTTTACTACCTCATTGGATACTAACAGAACTGATCAGTAGACTCCCCATTTCAAATATTTCATTGCCAGTCAGACCAATTGGTCGTTGTCAAAACGTAGCAATTCAAAAATCAGCCGCAAAGTACCTTCAAATTATCCTCCATCTCTTCTTTTGCCTGGGTTAAAGGAGGAAACAGACATGCTTGAGGTCAACCTGACAAAATTCGTTGATTGCGCAATACAAATGAGCACCATGGTGATTCACTCTAACTCTCAAGAAATCATTGCATCTTGATGACTTTTGCAGATGTGCGTCCGTACCAACAAAGAATACATATGTGACATATGTCCATTTGCTGAGTACCAATTAGCTGTGTGCTTTGCTTGCCAAAACGTTTGGCAACAGCTTTCCCATGGAGGTTAGTTGTTCAACAGCATATTCTCTATACTGCCGGTACTCTTTGCAATGAGACACTTTCAAGATTTGCTGGGCGGTATTTGGACGGTAATTTCTTCATTTGTAAAGACTGTGATGATATATCATGAATAATCTTGCGCAATTGACGACACATATGGTTGATTTCATTAATTGCATGTATTTGAACAGTGAACCGTGGTATAATCAGAATGTGTATGTTGAATTGCCATGGGGCGTCAAACACACCGTGATGCATCTTACCTTTGGATAGAGCTCATGGAATAACTGGTTGAGGGATTTCATGTCAATTTGCAGTGGGTTAGTGGGGTTCGGACTGCAAAGCAAAGACATAAGTCAATGATTAAAAGCCTTAAAGGAATTATTTGGTTGAAGCCTGTCAGGCCCGTTTTCACAAATCCTCGATTTTAGCCAAGTAGCAGAACAGTTGAATTTTTTGTGGCAGGTAGCGCAACCCAAGAAGTGAATCAATAAGCAGTAGCAGAGCGTTCAAAGTGAATGGCTTATCAAATCGTCTGAATGTGTTGCACAGAAACGCTCAAAGTTTGTTTTCTTCACCATGATCCCTCGAACCCTGACCTTGCACTGCGGGAACGAAATGGAACCCAAAGAGTGTCCCGCTCACCATCCTCCTTGTCTCTTGTCCTGAAAAGCAAAACCAGATGGCAACATCTTTAGACATTGCTAGTCCCGACACGTCACCCTCCAGTGTCACCCCTTCAAACAGTGTGTACGTGCGTGCATATGCACGTGTGTACATGTATGTGTGCGTGCGTGCACGCTTCTGTGACATTTTGATCAGCACTAGTTGTGGCCACAGCCTTTCTCAAACACCATCCCATTCTACGTACAATCAGTTCACTTTCCATGTCTAGAATGTAGCGAAAGAAACATGGTCAGGAGCGGGTCTTGCCCGTTAGCTCATATTTATCACCACTGCTGCAATGCTTGGTGTGGCAGTTTGAATTTTTATAGCCAGTGTCAAATGGCAAGGTTTATCTGCTGTCCAATCTGGCCACACGGCCCAGGTCTATACTCCAGAGCATTTTGGTGTTTTGTATAATATACAATGTATATAAATACACTAGATCACAAAGGCATTGACAACATAATTCTGACCACTTTTATTGCCTACGCAAAATACTGTTAATTTTCCAGTATTTGATTTTATTTCGAAGTTCTTCTCGTGGTTTACTTTGTGTAGCAAAGTTCTTGCCATTACGCCGATTTTGTGACTGACTGTGTAATAATGGCATGTCTCTTACCCAAAGTGTGCATTCAAGGCTTGGATATCGGTTGCAGTCGGTTGAAATGGCAACTGAAGAAAACCACAAAGCCGATGTTACGTATAGAACCTATGGTTTGTCACATACTGGTCTGATGTTACGTATAGAACCTATGGTTTGTCACATATGGTTTGTCACATACTGGTCTGATTGAGTTACCGTTCAATGGCAAGATTATACAACAAAATAACTTGAAGTCAAAGTGCACAAATCTTCCCAACCTACAGCCCGGAAAAGAGGTCCTGCCTGTACCCGCTGGCTCATAGGACATGAGACCATGGCATTGCAACAACGTTAAGGAATGATCAAGTGTTTGTCACCAAAGTGCTTCAGGTGTTTCATTTTGTGGTTCACTAACTTGGTGAAGATTCATCAACAACGTTACATGATTCGTGCAACAACGTCACAAGATTCATGCAACAACGTTAAGGAATAATCAAGTGTTTGTCACCAAAGTGCTTCAGGTGTTTCATTGTGTGGTTCATTAACATGGTCAAGATTCATCAACAACGTTACATGATTCGTGCAACAGCGTTAAGGAATAATCAAGTGTTTGTCACCAAAGTGTTCAAGTGTTTAATCTTGTGGCTCACTAACATGGTCAAGATTCATTGGGAGGTACCCGGCCTGCAGGAAAATGTGTGCAAAGAAGAGGCAAAGTCAGGCCAAAGTGTTTGCATCGGAACAAGGCATAGCGTGCCGGAGATTTAAAAGACCTGCGTTTCTTTGCTTGTGTAAAGACAGGTGAATTTGACTGTTTATGCATGGCGCCGTATGGCAAATTGGCACTAACCTAAAGGATCACATGCTTTTGAGCTTTTCATTAAGCACATAGTGCCGTACCCACTACCTAAGACTATGACGGGCCGAGTGTAGATGAGAAATGGAATTAAAGAGAGAACGCCCTCTTTAGAACGTCTCGCTTCAAAACCTGAACTGGACAGGCAGCAGTAAGTCATGTTTCTCTTGGTATATGAAGCCAATTTGTTTTTCTTTTGATGGCATAAACCCCAAATATCAAATAATATATCTATTCACAGCGGATTTTTTCTCATTCACCGTACATGGCCGGGTATCTTCAACCGCCCCGCCTGCCCCCTCCCCTCAAGGAAAAAAGGAAAGCATGAACTTCCTACTTCATTGATGCTTTAAAAGCAGCTACACATTGCAATTTATGTTGCCATGCAACCAGAAATAAGGGTGCTGCATACAAAAACTCATGTAGCGTGCAGCTGTGCATCAACAAAGAGAAAACGCTCGATGCCGCTGGCCAATGCAGTTGAGTTTTTTTTTGCATGTACCAGTAAAATCCAGCCATCCTCACACAAAAGAAAGCCAGCCTGTGAATTATGCCTAACCACAAAAAGGCATACACCACATTTTCCCCTAGACACCACTGATCCAGCATCAACCAGGCATTCTGGAAACTGTATTTTCTTTGGAGAACTCCGGGCAAACTTGACTCTGCGACGATCTATTTTTATTTTATTGTTGAATTCATTTGGCATAATGAGGACATGCTAGGAGAACCCATCTTCACAAGAACTGTGTGTCTATATTGAGTGAGCCAAATACTTCATGAATATTTCATATGAGGACCGGGCTTGGTGCCAAGTTGTGGGAAGGAGGGTAGGAATTTGATTCATTCACTAATTTTGAGGTTTCCTCTGGCTTCCATTAAATTCTTAGTCAACTAGATCGAAGTCATACCTTTCCAGCAGGAGAGACATGAGCACTGTCATATCCAGAGCTGCTTTCTGAAGGTATTGCATGGTCGGCACTAGCAGACCCTCTGGATGTGAAAGTGGAGGGAAGCCAAGATTAGAGAGAAGATGAGGGAGAGGGGTAGGGCTGACCAGATATGTAGCCCACGCACTCAAGAACAAATATTGTGATTCTGATGAAATGTAACGTAAGCATCAACACAAACAAAAGTTTAAAGCCTGCTGGCGATTGAGAAACGTCCCTGAATTCTTTAAATATTTCACTGGTTGGCTGAGAAGAAAATGCGGAGCTGCAGAAAGTTTCTCCATAAAACATGTAATTGTAACTCACTGAATGAAATAACATTGTAACTCACCGAATAAAATAACATTGTAACTCACCGAATAAAATAACATTGTAACTCACCGAATGAAATAACATTGTAACTCACCGAATAAAATAACATTGTAACTCACCGAATGAAGTAACATTGTAACTCACCGAATAAAATAACAGTTACATGCCCGAGGCACATACATTTGCTTCCAAAATTAATGCAATAATTCCAAGTTTAGGACTATGGCAGGAAATGACAGTCTCCTTGAAATCAGTGTACCTGCTTCTCGTTCGACGAGGTCGCACCCCTGCCCAAGCTCCTGGGCCCAGATGGCTTGAGACCGGAGACTGAGAAGCTGCTTGCGAACTGTCATCGCTATCTGCAAGGCAGCAGCACAATATTGCCCTGGCCATAACTTTTTTTCAAGTACCTGTTGCCTGGGCTTGTACACAGTTACCTCAGCTACCTTCAATTTGAAGTGTGTGATGGGACTACGAATTTGACAGGAACTTTTACATGAAGAAAATACGGTGTGCTAAAATTAATATTTTCAATATACTTCTCTGAAACGCTTGTTCTCTTCCAGGACCAAGCACTGCCACGTGCTCAGGCAACTGTTAAAGAAGGTCTGCCAAGCTGTTGCTTGTGAATATGTTTAGCCAAGTAGACTGAAGCAATCGAATGTGATTCATCTATACCGAGTTGATCCATTCTGCTGACTTTTTACCTAACTCTCTTCTCTCGCAGTCTTCCGACGAGAGACCAGCGCGGTCCATCACTGCAGAAGTCATACAAAACCAGGGCACCGGAAACGTTGGCAGCAGTCCACAATAGCTTATCACAATTTAGCAGCCGACATTATTGATTTCAGCCTGAAAATGCTTGTCGTCTCCAGTGTCGCAGTCTTTTGAGCGGTATCTTTTGAAAAAGGCACATTCCCAGCCTGAGTGTAACAATCCCCTGCGTTTTGCCGCCCTCGACCTCAGTCTAACGGTTTTCGAAAGCCTGAACGAGAACAGCTGAGAGGAATGCAGCCTCTGGATGGCCAAATGCGGTCAAAGACCCAACCGTTAGGGCAATCAACGCAGCTACACCGCCACGAAACCGCGGAAAAACTTCGAAACAGCGGAAGTGCGGGGCGGTGCTGGTGCCGCACAGCGACGGAGCAAACTTGGAGGGAATTAAGCGACGAAGCGGATTCCTCTGAGTGATACTAAGTCCAATTTCTGAACCAATCCTTCGCCATTTGCTGGACATATGTGCCGAAAGGAAAACCCAACACTTCAAATTCGGACCCACACGTTCGTGGCACTTGAAAAATGATTCCCTCTTGGAGAGTCGGCACAACACGGACGTAAAAGGAGATGGTGCATCTGGTTTCATGTCTGCCGAGCACAGCACAATTTGAATGGAAAACGGCATTCTTTCGTTTTGCACAATGGATGTGTGGACTTTGACGTGGGCGTCTTGTCTTGAAAACAACACGCTCGGCCTGGTTTTAAACGCTCCTCTTCAATACCCCTCAGACCCACAACGTTGCTTAAAAGTTCGCTTCGACGTGCCAATTGATCATTCTGTCTTAAACAACGATCCACGGAACCGCTCTTTTTCCGCCTTCAGCTTCTGACGGCAGGTAAGCAGAAAACGACGGCAGAATGCGGGGGTGACCTAACTGCACTATAACAGTGGTGTGGCAAATTCCACCGAAGAGCAGCTGTCGACAGTAACCTAGCCCGGAAGCGACTCGGACAATGTTTGTCAATGGCTCGCGCTGTCATACTGGCAATTCGAGTGGCCGTGCGTCGAGCACACACGAACCGAACTCAACGGACACACACACACGCAACCCATTGTCAATCATCGGTTGAGTATTAAAATCGACGGTAAGATGGCGACCGACCGGGGTACGGTGAACGAGATCTCCATGGCGCGTTCCGTTTCGAGTGCAATTGGGAGGGAAAATTCTTGAAAGTTGCCGTTTCGTGAATCGTGATTGCCAGTCGCGGGGCGAAGGGACGTTTCCGCGTTCCATGCTCAGAAGTCGTGATCGACTCAACTCACTCACTACCGGACAAAAAAAAAAAAAAACCGACGATGACCAGCTTAATCTTAGCCACCTTACGTATCGTGACGGAGCCGAAGACACAACGGGAGAATGTGAAAGACAGAATAACTGTGTGATTTGAAAGGCTTGCATGAGCCGCCACGGGTTGAACTCAACAAAGAAATTAACACTCGATCGAGAATTCAAATTCTTGGTCTAAACCCATGAAACGAAACCAGGTGTAAATGTACGGCTGCATTCGAAAGTAGAATGTGCCACTTGGTGGCATGGTAGGTGGTGGGTCTACTCATTGAGTCGCGCTTCATACAAACTCCTGCATTCTCCTACCGTCCCAACCCGCCACAGGGAAGGCAACGGGAATATGTACGAGAGCTTTTCTGCTGGTTTTAGTCAGTGAAAACTTGCCTAGCATTCAAGTTGGAGTCTTTCAGCCTCCAGAGTTACTCTGTCTTGGCTCGAGCAATATTTCACCATATGATTGTACATATCTCTGTCAAAAATTAATAAAGAAAAAGAATTTTCTCACCGTTCTTTTTCTCTGCGCTCTTCAACAATCGAAGTCACATGCCGAGTGGGAGTGGGATGCTTTGATCTGATTCAGCGACTGCAGGGAGAAGAGATTGCTAGGTGGCCAGGATAACTCTGTCGACTCGCAGCAACGCTCTACGCGAAGACGGTTGAGAGGATTCCGATCGAATTGGTCCCTCACAGGGCTCAGTTTTTTCGGCCGACCTTTGAAAATACCAGTCCTCTGATAGGCCGCGCTCGTAAGGTGTATTCAAAGGCTTTGCAAACCACACGGCTTGGGTTAGCCTTACTCCTTCGGGCTGAGCGGATCTGATGTCTCTTTCTGTTCGGGCCTCGACCTTCGCAGTTTGAAAGGAGGTCGGTTCTTGGTCAAGCGGCTTATCTCCGACTTGCCGGCTCACAGGTCGACGAGGTCGCTCTGCCCTTTTTCACGACGAGCCACAAAGTGCACTCCACCGGCAGACTCGAGATCAACGGCCAGCGCCAGCATTGTTCGCCCATACCGGCCTGCTCTGCCGGTCCTTCAACGCCGTGCGGAGCCTGAGAGGAAGAGTGTTAATCGGCCAGGGAGGAAATCAAATTGGTGGGAGATTGAAGAACGCAATGAAATGTTAATAGTCCGGAGAAAGAACTTCAGGAGTGACTTGAAAATACAAAGCATAAGTGGACACTGGCAGGAGACGAATCTTTACCGCTAGGTCTGGGTGTTTTCTGGCTGATTTGACTTTCTACCACATTTGGGTGAAGCGTTTCGGAGGGGTGTCATCTCCCGCTCGCTACTCTCCCTATGACGCCGCGGCGTAGCCCCTGTCACGTGAAAGAAAGCCGCAGGCCGGCCGGCAAGGCTGAATGGTGGACCGGCCGCATGGTAGTGGGTGTGCACAGGCAAGGGTTGGTCGTGTGAAGGACGCCTTCATTGTGTTCTCGGGGCGAGCTGCAGGGCGAAACGGGAGGAAGTGTGTTCGTGCAATTCGCACTTCAAAGGACTCTACAAGTGCAAATGAAATCTCGCACAGCCCAGGGGGGATCATTGGAGATCCAACCCGCAGAGACTCGACCTCGCTGTGGCCTGAAATCATAGAAGCGCTTCCGACTATGGCATTCTGATCGCGTCCACACGCATATAGATCCGTGGACAAGAGCTGCAGCTGCACGTTCAAGTTGGTTTACTGAAGCCGATTAGCACATGGCGCATGCACAGCGTTCTAGCCGCTCCAGGTTTTGAGGGCTGGGACTGTCTGATCAGTTTTGGGGATGGGCTCAGCCCGAGGCGTGTTGCTGATCGATGTGGTCGGAACACCATGCCTGAGACGGCACCTTATTTGAAAAACCTAAGAATTTAATGTAGTACTGATTTTCTTTCATGTGTGAATTATCAGTTCTCCGTCACGGACTAAACTGGCTTCCAGCTTTTGCTTCAGCTTGTAACAGCACAACTTGTCAGCGCCGAGTAACCAGCCTCTTCCCGGAGGCCTGAAGACGTGAAAGCAACGACACTTGAAAAGGTCTTAGTAGTCCATTTTATTCTCCTCTGCGAAGTTCAAGCTTCTTTTGTGACAGCCAGCCTTTTTATTTTGAACGGATGCAACCTCTTAGCAAACTCCAGCTGTTTGTACAGATCTGGCTGCAGATTGCGGATGAAGGGCGCTTCCAGAATCCAGAACATACAAGTCCTGTGCGCATTTTACTGAACAGCCGGTCGTACTACAATAATTTAAGTGACGTGTTTGGCGCCCTAACCTTAGTTCCAGGATGACGGCGTCAGACACTCACACACAACGTTTAACTGCAACTATAATACAATTCTAGCTGTCTACTCCCTGCTGGAACTTGTCAATGCGTTCTACCTCCTCTACAACAAGCAAGATGCTCTACTTCTTCCTGCCTTGAAATGGTTTCAGCTGAAATCACTGCCATGTGTGGATTCTTAGACTCGGACTTTCAATTCCCACTCAGTCTGATTACGAAGAAAGAGAGAGTTTTGAAAAGCGGGGAGTTTGTTGAGCGGGTTCAAATCAGCAACTGAATTGCTTGAATTTCCGGCTGCTATTCACTTCATGGCTGTGATCCGTACAGTAGATCTGTGATCCGTACGACGATGGAGTGCTATTCACTTCATGCACGAACTCATGCAGTGACGGCACGTGTGTGAAAATCAACCAGCGTAGAGACAGAATTGTTGGACGCCGGTATGAACTAGCAGCTTTAAGCTTCATGATCAGGTACAATTGTGCACGTAGCGGCTTATAATTGCCCACGTCGGAAAAAATTCCAACGAATTTAAACTGAGTATATCATTGGTTTGTACCATCGGGTTGGAAGAATGGAACCAGCCTCTGGTAATGCCGTAATATTGTGATACCGGGTAAGCAATAGGCTGTTACTGATATAAAACCCATTGGAACTTCATTCTGCCAATCATGCATGATTAAGCCAATCTTCTTTCCCTGATGATTGATGCACATCCTACTGATCAATATGTCAGCGTCTCCTTTTCGCGACTTGGAAAGTAGGATTTCAGTGCAAGGCCGGTGAGGTGCGAAGCCTAGGATCCAGCAACACAAAAAGACGTGACCGTTCACTTTGTTTAAATTTATTTTGATTTTGTTCAACAAGAACCATCTGGTCGTCATGGAAACAAGCAACAAAAAGAACAATCTCTGTGCATATGGTTTGAAGGCAGAAAGTGAGAGAAAGAGAAGAGAGAGAAGGAGAGAGAGAGACAGAGAGAGAGAAAGAGAAAAAGAGAGAGAGAAAGATTGAAAGACGAGAGAGGTGATGCGAGGTGAATAATGATATGCTTGGGTTTTCAATAACAACAAAAGCCAAAGTTTAACAAAAAATACAGACAACACCAATCAACTGTAACCACAACAAAAACCAGAAAGTTAAAAAAAAAAAAAAAAAAGGAACACCGATTCATAGATTTATTTGGGAGAAGGAAGTGTGGCGTGAAAACAGAGTACGACAAACAGTCCACAAAAGCTAAACAAGTTTAGGGCATTTTTCTTGCGGTTGTGAGTTCAGTCGAAAGAGAAGGCTCAAGGTGACTTGGGGTAGTTTCGCGGGGAGGAGTTTGCTGTGACGAGCGAGTGGCCGCAAAATTCATTAAGAACAATGTTCAAAATTTTACAGGTCTTTCTTGAAGGAGCAGACACCAGATTAGAGGAGAGCACTTTGCAGACTAAGCCACAGAGTGAGTAGGAGAGCAAATGATAGCATCGATGCGCTCTGTTGCACTGAACTGGATGCTGGAGCTTTGGTGGTGTTGAGCCTTGCTCGCCGGTCTCGATCACTTTGAGGGTCATTGCCGTCTGGCAATGGCAGTCCATTCATGCTCAACCAATGTTCAACCGCTTCCTTTGATGGTCTGCTGACCGGAGGCTGGCCAGTGCTTTTGCTAATCCTCCATTGGATCCATTCAGCTACTGGGTCGGTTGTATGGGCAATGGCAAGGATCGTCTCTGTGACAAGCGGGGCCGGTGTGAAGAACGCTGTAAGCGGCGATAGTGTTGATGTCCACTCTGTTTCGAAGAAGAAAAACGAAACAGAAAGCGGTTGAGAAACAATCAGAGACATTCGCATGAATTTTAAAAGTGCTACAAGAAAGAAGGAAAATAAACAAAAGCAATCTTTTGTGCTCATCTTTCCACCTCAGCAATACTTCATGCCACAACGGCTCAAAACTGTTCAATAGGCTCGTCGCTTCAAGTATTTCATTGAAGAGATACTCACCCTTAATTGCAATGCTGCTCCACCTTTAGGAACTGATCTACATGTAACACTGTCAACCGCCTTTAGTCTCTCTCCCTCTCCCTTTCCAGTCTTCCCCTCCACCCTCCCCCTCCCCCCCCCCCCCATCTCCCCCCCCCACCTACATTTTCC
>JAOWAR010225713.1:0-14352 GCA_028571005.1 Clathrina lutea | reverse complement strand
TTAACCTGATGAAGGCTACCACAGTGTAGCCGAAACTGTCGTTTATATACAGATATAGCAGACTGCATAGAAAAGAATTCAAACCGTTATAAGCAAGGCAGTCAAGAATTTGAATGAGGTTGGTTGTAGTTTTGGCAACAGTGTTGGCTCGATGCTCTTCCAAGGAACAGAGCAGCACACGTTGCATTTTGTTCCGAACGACCGCTTTCTAGAGAGATCCCGGATGGTGCAAATTGAAATGCAGTGATGCCTTTGTTGGCGGCCTTGCTAAGAAGTTTCCTCTCGTAAGTGTCGTCTGCACTGATCTTATCCTTGATGTCGAGAATGAGCAGAAAACTGCTGCCGTCCGGGAGTTCGAGCTCGAACTGGATAGTGGGAGGTTGTTTGTTCAGGTAAGGTAGCCGGTAGTCAAGGGGTCCTGCGAGTGGTTGATTGTGGTGCCAATATCATCAACGTATCGAACATAGACATCCAGTGCTGGCTTAATTTCACGATAAATGAACATTGGCTCAAAGCGATCCATTGCAAAGATGGCCAGTGTTCCACTTAGTCTGCTGCCCCTCGCTAGCCCTCACACCTGCTTGTAGAGGCCATGATGCTCGTACTTGAAGACCATGTTGTCCAACAAGAGATGCAGAAGTTCGAAGAGCTCTGATGTCAGGATCCCGAAAGTGAACAGGTTGTATTTGTTGACGTATTCAAGTGTCGTTTCGATTGCCTCTTCTGTGTTGATGTTAGTGGAGATGACATCGAATGAGACAGGGATCATGCCTTTCAGATCCTCCTGTTCAGTTGAACTGAAGCGCTGTATCAGCTCTGACGTGTTGCTTACGTGAGCTTTCAGGCGTCGAAGAAGGGAAGATGCATTTGAACTGTTTCATCTTGCATGGAAACTTGGGAATCATGAGGATTCTCACTTTGAGATTTTCTGTTTTATAGAGGATTCATTTAAAGCATCTGTTTCCAAAACGCCATTACCAGGGTTGCCATTCCTACAGATTTGTCTGAGTCCACGAATGAATGAGACTGTTTCTGGCATACGAACGTTTGATGTCAGTCTGCAGACTTTTCAAATTAGCTGGGTTTTCAAAATATAGGGTTTCATTTTGATGTGATTCACGTGTTGTTTGATTTCTTGATTATCCTTTCGCTGCGGAGCACAGCCCGGCAGCTGGCACGTAAGTGGTGAGTTGTGGAGCTTTGTGTGGTGTAGCTGCCGTATTTTGTCAGCCAGCCACGCCGCTGGGCCGGGCCAAACCAGTTCAGGCGTTTTCGCCACGCGTGCCAGTTGCATTGTTATTGGAATTTGCACTGAGCAATGTATACTTGAGGCCAATTGCTCAGCGGGCGGTCATAATAAATAAAATAAAAAAAGAAAGAAAACAGTAACATCGCGCCAGTTGCACTTGTGTCAGACTCGTGTTTCCTCTTCTTAGTAGTTCTAAGTTCTGTTGTCTGGGGATTGGTTTTTTTTGCCTGCGGCTGTTTTGGACACATGTCAAATTCATCAACTTTCGTTTCATCATGTTGTCACACTGGCCAAAAGGACTCGCTGGTATCAGCAGTATCTTCCCGAACGGGATAATGACCCGCTTTTCAAATCTTGGCTGACCTCGTCCTGAAAGGAACTGGGAATGGTCTTTTGCACATGTAACAAGGATCTCTGCTTTCAAAGTGGAGGAATGCACGACCTAAAGCGACACGCAAAGCGCGATTCGCTGGTGCGGTACGCACACTGTCATAGGGACTCCCGTCGCTAGCCAGAAAGCCGTAGAAATTTTGGCGTCATTAGGGAGGTTAAGATACACGATTGTGCCAGTCAGCAAGTTAAGCTGTGACAGTTGTGGCTCAAAACCAGATGGAGGAGCATCAGATCGTCTCCCACACAAAAGCGAGCTTGGCGGCTTCTTCATGTTTGCGCAACTTACCACTCTAAAAGACAAAAATAAATAAGAAATCTAACGAAAGGAAATGAAAAAATAGGGAGCAGCCAGACAAATGGAAAATCGCTAAATGAAAGGTGCCTGCCTGTATATGCAGCTTGGCCAGAGAGCCGATTATCCTGTCTCTGAACGCACTATGAAATAGGTCTCGCCTGGACTGACAAGAATTGGCCATTTTTAACAAGAAGTTACTTCACAGCGAATACAGACTCGAAAATTGAATGAAAACCGCGCACTCTATACATCGACTCAAGCCAAACTGCTAGAGATTCGGCTCTTGCTACAGGTTTAGTCAACACCTGTAGACCTGGCTCTACGTATACAAGTACAGGTGCAGACTAAATTTGTAGGAGCTGAACAAAACCTGTAATCCAACCCGGGCTGGTGCCGGTGTCGTCCCTTGTAGCCGAAATGTGTATCTTTAACAATTCCAGTATTGAGTGTTTCGAAGCTGACGGTATTTCATGGAATAGCGCGATGGCTTTCACGAGTGCCGTGTCATGCAGGGGCATTCCAACTCTGTATTAAGGCGCTTCAGAAAGCTGCAGCCCGCTGTTTACTCCTTGCACTTTTGCGTGTCTACCACGTCGTAAAGATTCGATGATCGGGTTGGTGTAAAGCTAAAAGTTACCGGCCTCTGCCACAGCTACCTGGTACGTCAGGACGCCTTTTTTCGGCGTCAATGTTTGGTAGTTTGTTGCTGAGGGTGGGGGTTGGGGCTTTGGGAGGAGGGGGTCAAGGATCATGGCCAAACCTGGACAGATTTTTTGCCAAAAAAAGTGTGGCAGTCCTGCATTAATGTGTTTGCTTCTCAAAAGTTGTTTTGTTGACTTGCCTGCATTGCAGACAGCGCCAGATAATGATCCGGAGGACATGTACTTGGCTTTTGACGATATCAATCCCGCATCTGATCGTGGTGATGCTGGCAGCAGGGCTTCAAGGGTGAGTGCAGCCTGACTGTGCGTGTTCATTGATTAAATGGTTGTCTGGTGGAGAAAAATGGCTTCAAGTTATTGTAGTGAACAGTGTGAATTCATGAAGTTGTAGCGTCATGTGCTGTGCAGGGATCAAGGTCTACCCATATTTGGATTCTTGATCAAAGTGGACTCCATACGGCCATAGAGCAGAAATCATTGTGCTGCGCAGTTTGTCGATGATTCACGATCAAAGTTTGACACGGTGATTACATTGAAGCTGAAAACGAGGTTGACAAGCAGCTTGCACTTTGATCCACCGATGACGGTCAATAACGTTGCCGCTTGCTTACCTTCGGCGATCTCGTTCGCCTCAATAAACTGCCCCTGCAAGCGAGCTGTGCACGTTGGCCAGTCGCTTGAGCTAGTATCAAAAGGTTCGATGATCCTGATCATGGCCTTCCTTGTCGCCACTGTTGTGTCTTCACGTTCAGTCAAGCACGATAACTTGAAGTACTCTCTTGGTTCTTGCACTTGGTCATAGCAAAGGTAGAACTGAACTAACGGAAGATCACAGGTCCCTTTTGTAGCTTATACAACAATGGTGTGTGTGTGTGGGTGTGTGTCTAGATGGAACTAAAACTCAAGAATGTCCAGCCCTGTCTAGACATCCAATTATGCCTGACACAACTATTGTATACACCACACAATCCACCTAAGATGTTAATTCGCCTGCCTAACTACCCTATAGCGCTATCCAAAAGCTAAAGTGTCTTGAATTGTCGTTGACGAAGGTGTGCTTGGTGCAGGCTGATGGAAATAGCCTACTGCACCTCCAACTGGCGGTGCCATCTAGCCCGGCCAAAAACCGAGAAGTGCTCGTCGTGGCACTGTTCTTGCTGGTGGTGTTGGCAGCCAGGTGTCGCTGAATAGCTAACTTGTTAGCCTCATGCACTGACTCAGGTACTGAAACTAACTTGGTTCTTATCTTTGTTCCTCCTTGGCCGGGTGCTCTCCTTTGGCAAGTTCTCGCACATTAGCGCCAACCTCGCACTGCGTCTTGGCTAAGCTACAGAGGTGCTTTTGTCTTGCACCTTGGCCTGGGCAGTGTTATTCATCAAAGAAGGTGCCTCCTTCTTTGGGCGCCCACGTTTTGGACGATCCGCTTTGGCTTCCTGCGTCAGTAATGATCGGGGAACATAATTCTGAAAGGGTGAGCTTAACGCGAAGCTCAGGTGCGCGGGGCTTATATTTTTGATATCCATCGCCAGCAATTGGCGTCACGTGTCTGGAGACGAGGGCTCGAACCGGTACTTTCGTAACCATGGTTCGCGCGATATTGACTGAGCTCGAGTACTATGTACTAGCGCGCGCGTACATGTACATGCACCGAATGTACATGTCGACTCTACATGTAGACGTGCAGACTAGTGCACCATACTATCCACAGTGTAAAATCAAAACGTTGCCAGGAGTCGTCATTTGTCTGCTTTCAATTTGCCATTTCCCAGCATTCCGCTGGCATCCTTCCTCAGCGCAGGTGTGAGTTTCTAGGTGCCCTTCTTCGTTCAATGTTCAATGTTCAATGTTCGAGGAAGGAAGCGGTGTTCATCGTCGTCCGTACTCTCTGTCGTCAGCGGAGTCCCACGACCCTCAGCACTTTGCGTTGCCGAGCACCACGTCGCACAGAGCAGTAGATGTCGGGCGTCAAGTGTTTGGCCAGAGAATATCAAATCACGGTCACTCACTGCTGATCAGTCACGATGCGTTGATCATCGGCAGAAGAGCACAGTCATATACATACAGCATTTGAGTTTTGCGGTCCCTTTTGCCGATTGAACTGGCCAAGGCTATAGGCTAATTGGGACTGGGTCTGAGCTCGAGTATTACAGAACTCCCTGGTAACGAAAAATGGTCATAGGGTCGAACGCGATCGCTGCGATCGAAGTGGGCATAAGCAGGAGAAGTCGTCGAAGAAGAAGGACACTCGGCAAAGGAGAGAGCGCCCCCTTGCGCGCCGATTTCCACCTATCTTTGAACACCTCGGCCGTGTACAAAATCGCTCAGCGCCTGATGAAAGCTTTTTAGGGTTTTGCGATATGTTCTCTTGGCCATGCCATGTGAACATTTTGCGCTTTCGACTTGCCAGACACAGCAGGCAACGGCAAAGTTGGCTTGTTGAGCGCGCTTTGGGAAAATTTGTATACAAGGCAATGGAGGCAGGATGCTTGTGAAGCAAGATGCGGCTGCGTCGTTCTTCGGCCCTGTTCCGCTACTTTTACTGAAGGTAAGAATGTGTCAAACGAAGGCTCTCCATCGTGTAGGAAAGATATGTGTGACCACCGTGTGTGCGAGTTCGCATCGCTTCAAATGAAAGAAAAAAAGAAAACCTGCGTTCATTTCATATGGACACCAAGCGGCGTCGGGAAGAGAAGTTTTTTTTGCGCCCGGCCATACCGATGTATTTGATGACATCGTATTGCTGGCGATGCATAAAAATTGCGGACTTCTACATGAAATCTATGCTGAAGGAAACTGCGCACTGAGGATGGAGTGAAAGGAAGAACAGAGCAAAAGCCATTGGACTCTGGCGACCGGGGATCAGTAATAAATATAAAGTGTTAATATTAAAAGTTTTCAGAAGGGATTTTATTGTAGCTGCTGCAACATTATAAGGAAAATTACGTTGCAAAATTCTTATATAATCCAGCAGGTGTATGTCCAATTTATATGGAGGTTAGGTTGCAAGCCTAGGTTAAGGGACAGCACATCTTGTGCGCGCTGCCATGCATGTCTATACACACCATATCTGATGGTCATCCGCATGCGCAAACCTGAAGCCTTGGCGGTCGCATGCTTTTCTTCTGCGGTGGTCTTTCCCCCGCCCACTTTCTCCCTGTACAGATATGCTCACTGACTTCCTTTATCTCAATTAAGTCTAAGGGGGTGCTCAACCACTTACGGCCACGGCCATCTGCCCCAGCGGGCCCACGAGCCTTACGCACATGTCATTGGTGCCTGCGCACCAAAAAGCTGGCCGCTCACGCTCTCACAACACTCCATTCATTTGCAGTCTGGTGTGTGATGGAAGTTTACTGTAAATTTATATCAATATGTCAGTAAAGAAAAGTTCATGAGAGTGTTGGATTGGGCAATTGAGGCAAGACTCCCACCTAAACTGTTAGCTGCATGGCTTTCGCTCACACCTAGTGCTGTGCTAGGAAGATTAATGGGGCGTGTGTGTCTGCTACGCCATCCCGAAAGGGCAATGATGGCAGACCTCAGGAGAGAGAGAAAGGCAACAAAGTCTGACCCATGCAATTACTTGGCCATAGGGCTGATCATGCCTCTCCACCAAATGGGCTGCTAAGTGTTTGCAACATGCTGTGCACGTGCACATGTACATGTCCAGCACATGCAAGGAATATACACCAACCACACTTAAAACAGTATGTACTTGCGGTCAATGACATATTGTCTTTAATAATGTTACATGAGTTTAGCAGCAGTACATACTTTGGTTATTTCTTACTGTCTCAATTTCCTAAGGATGAACGTGTTACCAAAGTTCCACGCCGTTGTGCTGAACCTCTCTATTTGCAATTGGCTCTGGATTTAGGTGATTCTCCAGATTAAACACAGAGCCTGAAACGAAAGTTTGCTTTTCTTTGGATGTAGGAGGCAGCTGCGAGTGGCGGCGGAGAAGAAGATGAATATTTAGCGTTGACCGATATTCGACCAGAATCTTGTGGTGGGCATGATGCAGCCTCTTCCGAACCGGGTGACGATGTGTACTTGGCACTGGATGAGGTTGATGCAGCCCGGCCAGAACAGAAGAAGTCAGACCCTACTTCATCTCTCCCGGCCCGGCCAGGCCCTCGACCGGCACCAAGTGGGAAGCCAACGAGACATTCTTCATCACCACAGCTTGTAAATCCGGCAGTTACAAGACCACCGCGGCCTGGTACAGTTACCAACTTGGTGAGCTTACCCGAAACCAGAGCCACTCCTACCGAGCCTGCCGATGACGATCTTTATGCCGAGGCTGTTGAGAGCAGCACGCCAGATTCTGGACGAACTACTCCTGGTGTGACAAAGACAATGCCACCACGTCCAAAGAGGCCCAGTGAGTCGGATGATTCGTCACGGTCCTCGGGACAGCGTTGGGCAGTAATGGCAGATCTTGAGAGGAAAGTGAAGAAGCAAGCTCCTGTGTTGCCTGGAGAGAATGCCGCCTCGTCTCCTGGGCCTTCTGACAACCCAGCGAAAGAAATGTCAAGAGTACCAAGTGGAGGGAAACCAAAACCTGCTCTTCCAGGTGAAGGAAAACCTGCACTGCCTGGTGAGGGAAAACCGGCGTTGCCTGGTGAGGGAAAACCGGCGTTGCCTGGTGAAGGAAAACCGGCGTTGCCTGGTGAAGGAAAACCGGCACTTCCTGGCGAGGGAAAACCTCCTTTGCCTGGCGAAGGAAAGTCTGCAGACGTACGTCGTGCATTGCCATCTGTGCCTGCCAGCAAGCCATCGGGCAGTCCTCTTCTCAGGTCTTCCAGTGCTTCCTCTGGCATTGGATCAGCTGTATGTATCTGTAGAGCTCATCTGTCTGTAGTTTTGAGAATTTTTGTTGGACCATATGCTGTAAGGGTCTAGTCACAGTGACTGCCAGAATATATCCGCTGCATTGTGGGCGAGCATGTTGGAAGTGAGGGTCAGATTTATGTAACAAAATCAGGGCTTTCTTTTTATCAGCTGGTGATTATGGGCTGCCTGCACGTTCGAGTGGCTGTTTCACAACATCTGTATTATGGTAAAGCAGCAGGGAGGCGTGCATTCTGTGCTGAGTATTTTGATGGCACTGCTGCAAGTACACAATTGCTTTTTCTCACATGCTGCTTTGTTTTCTACCCCCTTGCTTTTGTTTTTGTTTTCATCTTTGAAGCTATTTGGCTCCGTTGAAGAGCAGAGGTGAGAAAAAGGTCCTCGAATTTTATTCTTCTCTTTGTAGCTGTCTGCGCATGATGCTAGCATCAGTAAATCTACACTTTGGATGTACTGAAAGCTTAAACACACATATTTAGCCAGTCACCTTTTTTGTATATTTCGCAGATCTCAATTTGTGAACATAAATAGCAGGTGAAAATTTCTAGGTATACAATCTGTGCATTCACGTAGCTTCTTAGCCCTTTGGCAGCCGTCCTTGCAAGGCGTACGATAGTATTGCGGCACCAAAAACTACTGTGCGGCTGGAGAATGCAGTATGCATGCCATTAAAGTTTGTATTTTGCAAAAATTTATCTCTGTGGAATAGGTTCAGGCCTAGAGAAGGATTTGCGAAATTTAGTCATGGGTGAAAATTTGTGCGTTGACAGTATTTATCCTTCGTTGACAGTATTTATCCTGCGTTGACAGTATTTATCCTGCGTTGTTTGTCAAATCAGCTGATGTTACAGTATGAATATTCCATAGAAGTAGACTTTTCTAAACCTTGCCATTTGCCTATCTGCCATTTTCAGCTGGTATCATGGCCTTATTGAGCGTACTGAGGCGGAGCAGCGACTCCGAGCGGTAGAGAAGGATTGCTTCTTGTTGCGAGAAAGTGCAACACGTACAGGGTCCTACACATTATCTTTTGTGTAAGTCTGATAGAGGCTATGGAAAGGATGGACCTTGTCAGGAAAACAGTGCTTGAGGGATCTGGTGGGAGTATAGTAGTTACCAAGTAGAATCCTGGTCGGAGCATGGGCACTTTAAGGTCATGTCCCAATAGTTTTATGATATGTTACATGGGTTGTTACGTGGGTTGCAGTGTCTCAATAGTTTTATGATATGTTACATGGGTTGTTATGTGGGTTGCAGTGTCTCAATAAGTATTTGTTGTGATCTATATTTAGGAAGCTCTTCCTTGTCTATTATTTCTCACCACTGCTGTACTTGTATCACCAGCCTAGCTGAGAGCCACAAATTCAGTTCTTGCAATTGTTATCCCATTGGTGAAACTCATCTGCTGAAGCGTGCAATTATCAGGCAAATATTTCACCAAAGCAAATCTCAAGACTGGTCTGTTTGAAAACATGCAACTTTTTTCTGTGATATGCCTTACCCATCCAATGTTGCTTCAATGCGTGCTTCCTTCCTTGTCCATGCAGCCACCATGGGCAGATGAACCATTTCAAGGTAGACAAGACTAAGGACAGTCAAAACTTTTTTGTCCTGGGTAATGCGCCTGTTTTTGGAACATTAGCAGAGCTGGTAAAGTTTTACACAAAGAACGCCATCTCCAAAGACGGGAAGCTGCTGCATTCGCCTTGTTCTCGCTCTATGCCTGGTTAGTCACACTACACCAATCTTTTCTCTTTAGCCCGTAAAGTAAATATTCGATTTCTTGAAATGATGCAACAAAACTATGTGGTAGTTCTGGTATGCGGTGTGTGTTGTACTTCCTTTCATTTTCAACTGAAAGGAAGAACATTTTTTCTAAAGAACCTACCTCATTTAAGTCTTCCCGCTTTCTCTCTCTCTCTCTATTTGTTAGCGGGCAGTTCACGAGCAGTGCCTCGGCCAGCAAAACGATGAAGATCACACATGCTCAAGTTGCCCTCAGCTACACCAATTTTTCCCCGGCCTTTGCTGTGAAACCCCAACACATGCATAAATGTATACAACTCTTGCTGTCTCACGCCCGTCAGTCCCATTCCAGTCTAAACCTGCATTAGTGTCGGAGTTCAGCTTGTTTAGTCTCAACTGTGTCCTTTCATTGTTGTTGCCGCTCTTCTCCCCGATTTTGTCTGCCTTGGGTGTTGAGATGGAGTCGGAGATAGATAAATCCCCTGCCGAGTAATTCTCCTTTTTTTGCATTCTGTGCTTCCTTCATGCGATAACTAATGTTTCATTTATTCTTTTTTCTTTTCTTTCTTTTTTAATTACAGACCCAAACATTTTTCTTTTTTTTCTCATGAGAGTGCTTCAGTGCAAGAAAACTACTATTTTCACTTGTTGTCTGATTGCTGTTCTTCACATTAAGATGCAGTTGTTCTGCATGCAATGGTTTTGTTGATGATGAGGGGTGGAGGATGTATAAAAGCAATACTCGCACTTTGCTGCCAATCAGCTTATCTTTATCTTCACCTGTCTCACTTGCTTTATAGTACCATTCATTGTGTCAACAGCCGCTGCATGCTTCGCACATGCACCGTTCACAAAGTTCTTTGCACAGTGAGCTTTCTCGAATTTGACACTTCAAAGCACCTGGATGTTTGAACCGAATGTCAATCGGTAGTTTCCTTTTTTTTTTTTTTTTCTTTTTGTAGGAGCACATGAAAGAGAAGGCCGTGTATGATCCCGCTCACCATGAGTTTAAAGCAATTGTCTCTGGTGACCGAGCTTTACATTCTCAAAAGCAGAATAATCCTATCGTATGCCATTATTGACGAAGGTAAAACCATCCTTACAGTGGATGGTAGGTCTGAGCTGTGGTATTCAGTCAAGGAAAAGGGCTGACTTCACTTTGAGAACCATGACAACATACTCCGATCAGTGTAAACCAAACAACAGCACAAAATAATTGCACCTTTGAAGGACCTGCCCGTGAAATCATTTCATATAATGGCTTTCATAACACCATTTCATTATAGCAGGATGACAGGTAAGGACAAACCGATAATAAAAAACTCGGCACAGGTTTACAATAATGCTCATGATAACAAGTGTCCTCTTTTGAAAAAGTCCGTTCACTCCCCGAGACATGTCGAAAGGTGGGACTTCGGTGTACAACAAAACGCCCAAGTGCGCAAAATGCTGCAAACTCCCTTGAGCATGAGGCGAGGGATGTCACAATGCACCCTTATCGGATGTTCAAGCTGACCGACGTTGTTCTCAATGAACTCTACCTGCTGCTCCACATCACAGATCAACCTTCGTAAGTGCACAAGCAAAACTGGTTATGTTAGAACGAAAGTGATGAAGAGTCTTCCAGACAAGCGTTGATTTGTGCTCTTCATGCAGGACTTCAACAACAATCTCTGCGTTTCAATTACCCTGAATCTGAGAAACCATACTGTTCACCCGGATAGGTGCATTTACTTGCACATTTCATAACTTACTAACTCTAGGCTTCAACAGAACGGGGAGCTCCACTGCTGTTCCTAGGCCTCCATGCCTTTACTGGCCAGCCATCCCTTTGAAACTACCTAAACAAAGAAAAACAAAAAAACGAAGATTAGAACTGAATTCAACAAGTAGTCTTCACGTAGTTACGTACCTTCAAGGAAAGAATGAAGATTTCTTGGCGTGAAGGGTCTTGAGATGGGTGTTCTCAACAAGCACTGAAAAGAACTTGAAAAACGTCCTGGCGGAATTCCAGAACGATGTCAGCTCTTGTATGGTTTCTCAATGCGCTAGAAATTTTAAAAGTAGGCGACCGCCTTCGTGGTGAATATCGAACGGGTCGACCACAGGACCGCGGAAAGATCTACAGTAAGGGAAATTTTAAAAAATCTATCAGTGTACCAAAGTGAGTAAATGAGAAACCGAAGGGTAAAGACAAGCAGTCGAACAGAATGAACACAAACATCAGCTGCAGACGACGAAGAGGTGTATGCACACACGTGCCATATACAGACTTACGAAAGCAGGGCTGGCGTGAGGAACCGCTGAAACTCCCACCTTACTGCCGACAGATTTTGAGGAACTTTGGAATTTTGAATCAGGAAGGGAAAAGTGAACAGAGGAGCCTCTGTTTACTTATCCCTTTCTGATTCAAAATTACTATTTCTGCGCTACAGCTGCAGCTGTTCGCTGCCTTAGGCGCGCGCTGTGGCTGCTGATGCTGCTGCCTCCTTTCTCTGCTTGTCTTTCTAATCTATCCCTACTCTTCTGCTTTCTCGGACCCGTCCTGGTGTCAGGCGAGAGGAGCATAGCTAGCCTTGAAACCGGTTTTTTTTTGAACCGGCGGATTGGTCTGGCAGTTGCGACCCCGACTCTCGTCTGGCTAGGCGCTTTGCCGCGCAGGTCAGGATTCGGTATCTATCTTTCCTTTTTCCGAGGCTCTCGTTTGTTTACAGGTTGTTCAGTGTTTTAGAGTGAGGTTAGGGCGAAGAAAACAACTCAATGAATTTCGATCGCGGGTCTCGCGTGTACGCGTGTATCGCACCCTCTTCCTGAAGAAAACGAATTCAATGAATTTCGATGGCGTGCCTTGCGTGTGTCGTGTGTATCGCACCCGTCTCTAGACTTTGAAAAATTAGCGAACATTTTCCGATCATGTGTATCCAGTGGTATCGCGTGTATCGTGTGCATCGCAGCGTCAGGTTCTGGAAGAAAATTAGCTCAATGAATTTCGATCACGTGTATCGCGTGTGTCGCAGCCGTCTCTGGACTTTGAAAAATGAGCAAACCAACGTTTTCGATCGCGTGTATCGCACCTTTTTCTGGAAGAAAATTGTCAACACAATGAAGTTCGATCGCTTGAATCACATTCTCAAGAGAGTGTGCTATCGAAATAAAGGATCGGAGTAAAGGGGAAAATCTGTTCACGATCGCAGGCAGTTTCAATAGCATCTTGCAAGTATGGACATAAATGGAAAATCGCAAGAATCGCAATTTTTTATAGCATGGAAATGTCAAAGACTGCGCCTTACTTCCTGAAACCATACCGTTTCCATAGATAGACTGGGGAGAGGAGCCTGGCCCTTCTGAATATACAGAAACTCTGTTCATTTGACAAAATCCTGCTCGTTCGAGCAAATGCATCTGCAAAATCTACCAGGCCAAAGCCTCCAACCGACTACTCGCCTTCCTGCCCGGATATATGTTCACATCGCCGGCGGACACTGGGTAAACAGTATTTTTTTGCACACCTACCGTCTTGATCACTGAACTGTGCAAGGCACCCATCTCTCGGCTTACCATCAGTAGAGCCGGTGTGACGGACGCAGCAGGTCGTTGTGGTCTCCTTAATCGATCGGGGTCAATGGCCTGGCTGAAAGTGATTAGAGCTTTGATCTCATGATCAATCACGACTCAGTATATGGAGCTCGTAGAAAAGCAAGAAGCGCTTGACCTAGACCTTACATCGGCAAAGAAGTCTCCCGTGACCCTGTGAACGGAGTGTAACCCAAACCAGGTCAACGGGGTCGGGTTGAGAGCCCGACTTTCCCGGCTCACGGTGAACAGAAGAAAGGTTTTGTACGGTACTGATCTGTTTGAAAAATCACTCAAAATCGGATCTCCTTTTCATGCCAAAGCCCGGGAACGGCTTGAAATCAATGTGAACACTGCTCGTCATGCTGGGCCTTTCGCCCTTTAGCAAGAGTACTCGCAGAAGGTCAGAGACGCCCACGAAACAACCGCCAACGTACTTCAACCTCGTTTCGGTGCCAGAAGTGCATGGCTATCTCAGTGTGATTTGAACCCCAAAGCACACTGTGTCGCTACCACGGGACAAACTTTTTTTTCTAAATCTCTCTGTTCAGCCATTCTTTGTTTCCTTCATTTGAGTTTGCTCTTCTCATTACCTCCCGCCGACGTAATGTGTAATCTCTCCCCAGTGTCTGACGATGTTTTTTGTAGACCTCCTTCACCTCCTTGGAAGGCACAGACACATCCTCGACCAATTGCCACAGCCACACAGCCAGCCATGAGGACACATGCTGGAGGTGCTATCCCTTGTTCAAACTCCAAAGGCTGTGCAATGCAGAACATTATCCTTGCTACCACTGTGTCTGGCGGAACAGCTTTGATCTTACAGCAAAGCAAGCGGGAGGTTTTCATCAATTTTCCATGTCTTCATCATACATTTCTCAACACTGACAATTGTTAAGATATCATCACCTCAATGTGAAATCTCTACAAAAAAAGAAAATTCTCATAACTATCGCTTTCAATGTATGCTAGGCAGTTGTGTGGTCAGGTTTGAAGTACACCAGATGCCTTTCTTGTCTGTTTTTGGTGATTGAATTGGATGCCTACCAGTTGGAGAGGGGGTAAGGAAGAGAACCAGCAGCAAGGCAGATTGCCTCTCAGAGCAATGCTCTCGGGTCCTTATTTCATCATCTACCTAAGTTTCTAGTGTTCGAATTCTGATTGTTTTGATGCCACTTCCACGTGGTGTTTTTCCTTTATCTGCAGTGCACGTTGGCAAAGCTGCTTTGCTTGCTGATAATCGCCCAGATCCTCCAGCACACTGGCAAAGTTCTGCATTGTCGTCGCCACACTGACATGCTCTTGGCCGTAGTGCTTTTCCTTTATGTGGAGTGCACGTTGGTAAAGCTGCTTTGCTTGCTGATAATCACCCAGATCCCTCAGCACATTGGCAAAGTTGTGCAGTGTCATCGCCACACGGACATGCTCTTGGCCGTAGTGTTTTTCGTTTAGGGGTCGTCCGTAATTTTCGAAATTTTTTTTAATCCGTATTCCCGACGGAAGGGGGGGAGGGGGTCACAGCCAAATACGAAAGAAAAAAAGTTTGATTGGCATACCTAAAGTATGTGCCGCTCTGGCAT
>JAOWAR010225602.1:0-14354 GCA_028571005.1 Clathrina lutea | reverse complement strand
TGGTCTTTGCTCCCCGTGTTCACCGGAGTGTCAAACTTGCCGAAATGGTAAACGTAGTGATGTCTGCACTAGCTGCCGGGCTGCAAAGATGCTTTGGCGCAACTCCTGCGTCGATCAATGTCCAAACAACACTTTTGTCAACAGCGCACGCACTCGCTGTATTTTGTGTTCAGGATCCAAGTACATAGATGGTTCACGATGCATTTTGTGCCCGCCGGGGTGTTTTCGTTGCTTTAAAGCTTCCAGTGGTGTGAAATGCACAGAGTGCTGGCGTGGATCGTTTGTGCAGAACAGTCATGGCCAGTGTGCTCCAAATTGTGAGGTTGATTTACTGACAGAACCGATAGTTCCTGACAAATTTGTTCGTCTGATTGGTGGCCCTTTGCACAGCAATGGTCGTCTGGAGGTGTCCATTGGAGGTGTGTGGGGTACAGTGTGCAGAGATCGTTGGTCTTCCGCAAACACAAGAGTTGCCTGCCGACAACTCGGATATCTAGCTAGTAGACAAAGGTACCGATATCGCATGAAGTTTGAAACCCCCAGTCCAGTTTCTCGCCCTATCTGGTTGGATGATGTGCGATGCCGCGGCTTTGAGAAAAACCTCCTTGACTGCCCTCATCGCGGACTGGGCGTAAATGACTGCTCACATAGACAAGATATATACATCAACTGCAGCAGTTTGTCAGCCCAAAGGCGCTGTGTCCGCAACTGCTCTTCAGGAATGTACCAGAAAGGTCGGGAATGCAAACCATGCCCAGCTGACTGTGAAAGGTGTGAAAGAGATGCAACAAACTGCCTTTCGTGCCGTAATGGATCGTTCCTTGTCAATACAACTTGTGTCTTGGAGTGCGCACTTGGCTACTTTGCTGACGAAGGCCAGAAAACCTGCGAGCCATGCGATATCTCGTGTGCTTCGTGTGCAAACTCAAGCAATTCGTGCACCTCTTGTCCTGAAGGACTCTATCTACAAGGCACCCAGTGCAAAGAGACTTGCACAGACGGGGCGTTCTTTTCTGAGGAGCAAAAAGATATTCGCTTGACTGGTGGAGAAAGTAATCTGGAAGGACACGTGGAGTTATTGGATCAGAACAAAAATGGCCAGGCTGCCTATGTCTGTGATGATTATTGGAGTTATGCGGACGCAGAGGTGGTCTGCAAGCAACTCCGGTATGGCCGTCCATTAGCTGTTTTCTTTCGATCTCACTTTGGAAAAGTCAACAAGAGTTACCCCTTCATTCTGGACAACTTGAGGTGCGTAGGCAATGAAACCATAGTAACGAAGTGCAGGAGCAACGGTCTGTACTCACATAACTGCTTCCACGGAGAGGTGGCAGGAGTGCGGTGCTCGGGGCCAGACTTGTCTCGGCAATGCCTTCCTGTTTGTGATGAGAAGAATGGCTACTTCTTGGATGGAAGGACGTGTTTATCGTGTTCGGAAGTTTGCAAAGCTTGCGTTGGCTTTGCAAAGAATTGCACAGCTTGTCAGACAGGCTACTACAGGTTTGGTGCGTCATGCCGGCTGGACTGCCCGCCAGGCTTTTTCAATGATGAAACATTCTCAAAATGTCAGCCATGTCATGCGTCTTGTCGCACTTGTACTGGTCCCTTGGCCACAAACTGCACAGACTGCAAACAGCACACGGGAGGGAAACCATACCTCAGTGGTTCTGAATGTGTCCAGAGCTGCACAGATCCAAGGCCTGTCAACCTGATTCATAGCCGGCATTTGTACAAGGACAAAGTCCGTCTCGTTGGAACGTCGAACTTCAGCGGGCGTGTGGAGATAAAAGATCTTGGCAATGGAAAGTTCGGGACAGTGTGTGATGACTATTTTGGCTGGAAAGAAGCACGTGTGATCTGCCGAATGCTTGGACAAGGCGAGCCAGTGACCTACTTTACAGGAAGAAACTCGTCGGGCGTGTACTCAAACGTGAACATTTCCATCGTGCTGGATAATCTGCATTGCTCTGGCAATGAACCAAGCCTCTACAATTGTCCACACCAAGGCTTCGGAGTCCACAACTGCCGTGTCACGGAAAGTGCAGGTGTGACTTGCTCCCCGCTAAAGATTCATGCCTCGCACTGCATTAGAGATTGTGGCAAGGGTCACGTTATTGTGAGTGAGAGCCCTCGTAAATGCCAGAAATGTCCGCCTCTCTGTGAGCACTGTACTCCAAGCAATGAATGCGTACGATGCAAGGAAGGATACTTCGTGCAAAACAATACGTACAATACGTGCGAACTTGAGTGTCGTCCTGGGTTTTACGGCAACACTGCAACTGGAAGATGTGAAAAGTGTGCAGCTCACTGCAAAGCTTGCTTTAATGGCGAACGAAATGACACCTGCCAGCTGTGTGATATTGGAAAGAATTATTATTTACATGGCACACAGTGTGTTCATGAATGTCCTGCAGGAACTGAACCTGTTGCAGCCTCCTTTCCTGGTTTATCAGGGGTCAAATCTGTGGAAGGACAAGGACTACACTTGCCCACTATGTCTATGAATTATTCTGGTGAGTGGCTGCCTATCTGTATCAACACGTTGCCTAGCCATACTGGCCTCATGCCGGACAAAGTAGCAGACGTGTATTGTCGACAGGACACCTTTCCTAGTTTCAGGGGAGGAATCCCAGTGACTCTGCATACGGTACTAGACAGAAGACGATATCCAATGGCCATTAACAACTTCAGCTGCAGTGGTCAAGAACGAACTCTTCATGCATGCCAATGGACGGTGGGACCCCCGCCCGATATCTGCCTACAGTTACACATTGTTTGCAGGTGGCAAGGGAGAGGAAAGGAACCAGACATGAGTGTGTGCACATACGTCAACAGAACACACCGCTGTGAGCCGTACATGTGCGACTACCAAGCACGCTGTTTCGATACTTTGGGGAATGGCTCCAAATGCTGGCCCTGCTCCAACCCCCTGGTTGGCGATGGTAGACAATGTTCCAGTAAGTGCCAGAGTATCACTGTCTGCACTCTTTGAATCTCATAGCTTCCACTGAGCGAGCATGTGGATAGTACACATAATGAACATATTTCAAACGCTTACTAAAATGAATCCTTTTCTTCTGAAAAAGAAAGGAGGATTTTTAAGTGAATGTACAGCTGCAATCAGCCCTCTGAATTGCACGGCTAACACGTTAATCTGTTATTGGCCAAGGTTGCCTTGGACGATCACCAAACAGTTTTGTGACTCGAAATTAGCTCACTGACACAAGCGCAGCTTTTCACTGAGTTGGAGTTTTGACATGGCTATGGAGTCCGGGCGAAACAGATCAAGGTCTTAACCAAGTCTCAATGAAGGTCTGCAAAGTCCAGACGAAACCTCAACCGAGTCAGAAATTCTGCTGGTGTCACTGAGTAATCTTCGAGTATAGCTGTCCAAGGGCAATGCCCTTTAATGTTTAAAATTTTACGAGCTGTTGCTGTCTGGGCAGTTAAAAGAGACACGTTCATTTCAATCCAGTATTGGCGGGAACAAATCGGGAAGCTCTGATCGAAGGTCCTAGACGCATATAAAGCCCTTTCACATTCTACAAAACATGAAATTTTTTTTATTGCCAACCATGGGAAAGAAAAGCTCTTCTTTTTTTTTGTAGATGCAGCACAGACCTGAGCAAAAGAATTGGAACACATTCTTTCAGAGGATAGACCATAGGAGTGATATCAATCATTGCTTGGGCTTGAAATAGCCAGAAGCATCTTCGTCGAAACAAAAAGGTCTGGTGGCATTGAACAAAGACAGGTTTTACTTCTCAAGTGGCTTCTGATGCAGCAATCCTCTAAACTAGATGTCTCTTTGATTCGGCAGGTTACTCAGAAACACCGATCGAGTTTGTCACAACGCCACAAAGCTACTCATACCACCTTGGATCCTGGGCCGCACCCATGATTCTGAACTGCACCACAAACAGCACAACCGACATGTACACAGTTTGGTATCATGACGGGAAGAGAATCAACACCTATCAGGAAGGTGGCATTCCGAGAAGAACTCAGAGGAAGCCGTACAGAAATGTAAGAGGCTCGCTGTACATTTTCAGCACCAGTCGATCTGTGAACGGCACATACCGCTGTGTGATCCGAACTAAATCCCAGACACTTGAAGCAGAAAGTTACGTCATCATGATTGAAGGAGGTGAGCTTTGAGTAATCCATTGTTTTCTTATTTTGTCATGGTCGTGTGGTCATGGGGCTCAAACCAGGTGCACTGAATCATTTAGCAGGCAAGAGGAAAGTCTATTTTATGTCATCTCGCGACATACTTAGCTCGAAGTGCCACTTGCGTAAAACACACTAGTAGCTAGTTGTCTGTGTAGCTAACATCTGCCTGTTGTCTTCAGAATAGTCTGATGAATGTGAAGTGTGTGAAAACAATGGTTACATACCTTAAACTCCACCTCACAAAAATGTGTCAATTCAAAGTTTTGTAAGCTTTAATGTCAGGCTCTGGATCTCCCCTGCATGCGAAAGTAAGCTCTCTAGAAGTCTGCACTAGTAGAAGAGTACGGAAAGTTCTGCTTCATGACTTGTTGGACAAAAACAACAAGCTGAAAAGCTAAGCTTGATTGGGTCAGACCAAAAAGGAAGACTGGTCACTGCTTGGACCACGAAGTGGATTAGTTTCGGGAAATGTTGGCTTGATTAAAACATATTATACTATTTTCAGATCGTGAATTCGATCGAAAGGGATCTACAGGCAGTGCCAAATAGCTCCCTTGCGGTTCTTAATGCTAACTCCCTTATCTTTCTTGTCTATTGCAACCTCTGAAGTTGTGCAAACATGCTGATGGAAGACAGATTGTGGATATTACGTGAGTTAGAAGGTAACAAAATAATAACTGTTATGGCCAGCAGTGTGATTTCACGCGTACAGTCCACGCTCGCTATTCTTTTTGCCGAAAATCACGATCTTTCCTTTTTTTTTTTCCCCTATCTCAATGTATGAGAAATCTCATAATATTCTTTTCCCTTTTTTCACTGACAATGACCAAGAACACTTCACAGGGATACAACATACATAAAAGGTGTTTTCTTTTCCTAACTGGCAGCAAAATCGGGAAAACACCTCATATGCATTTTGAAAAAAAGCCATTTAAGACGCCAGGTGAAGATTATTCTGATGTTTTTAACAAGAAAACACCTCAAGTTTCCTAACAGACTCGAGGTGTATCTTGAAAACACCTCCTAGGGAAAACACCTCCGTGAGGTGCTCCTGAACGACAGATGAGGCACATCATTTCACGCAGGGTTGATAGCACACCTGACATGATTGCTTGTACGTACATTTCCCGTCGATCGGAGCGTTTCCAACGCAGAAGACAAGGCTTCCTGCGCTTTGGCCTTGCGATAAGGATACACATAAAGTTAGGGCAAATCTTCAAACTCGTCCACTTTGGGCCAGGAGGGCTCCAAACAGGCGAAAGTCCCAAGCCATTCCACAAACGTGTGGACTCCTCGAGGACAGGTCTCCTCATAAAGCGAAGAAAATCTATGGAAAACAGGGGTTTTTTTACAACTTGAACACCGAAATCAAGCGCGAAAATGTGCTACCGTCCGGCCATGCACACAACTCTTGCGTGTGGAGCCGAGTCTTCTTCGTCGATTCTTCTTGTTCGAACTCCGAAGCCGCTCATCGCTCTTTGGTGCCGTGCCTTTGGCCACGGCCTGTGCTGCTAGACTGCTGTGCTCGTGCCTGGGCCCTTGGGCAGTTTTTGTGATCATGATCAGTGCACTTAGTCGCCAGAATCGCGAAGCTCGCTAAAGCGCAACAAACTGAACACGCAAGAGCACGCCACTAGGAAACAACATACACAAAAGGTGTTTTCCTTTCGAATTCCTAACTGGCAGCAAAGTCAAGTGACTGACACTTATTCCTGCTAACTGATCTACCGGTACACTAAGTCATCTTTTTTTTTTTCTTACTTGTCAGCGGCCAGGTCTGAGATAACACCTCTCCATGCTGCACATTTTAGCGGCCCTTTCCTTGTTTTTTTTTTGGCTTTCGCTTGTCTCTGGCCAGGACGGGACACACCTCTTCCCGCTAACTGATCTCTGGCCAGGACAGGAAACACTTCTTCCCGCTAACTAACCGACATCTCAGCGACGTCTTTTTTTTTTAAATCTTTTTTATTTGTTAGCTCATCAGCGGCCAGGGTGGCCTCTTCCTGATAACTGATGCAGCTTTGTTTTCTTGTTGTCCTCCAAATCAAGGCCAAAAACCTAAAAAATCTCCTAACAGGAGTGTAGTATGCCCTGAAAACACCTTGTGGAGAAAACACCTCAGTCAAGTACTCTTGGGATTTAACGTTGCGAACTCAGCAAATGAAATGTGAATTCCGTCCGTTTACCCTCACCTGGCCAACTGCCCCTGGTCCACTCGCCAAGACACACTGGCCATCAGGCTCATACCTGGCCTGCAGGCTGCACACCGACTGTCAGGCCACTCACTTTATATGTCTTACTCAAGGTCAGGATCAGGAACTTCTTCTGTTCCAGTGTAAAATTCCGAGACAAACGAGAGGCCAGAGAAAGATGTAACAGGCAAGAAAAGGTGTTAATTCGATAGTATGACCTTCGCATGCCGCTCCAGCATTTTTCTGTTGGAAATACCAAAAAATCAACTAGTGGGTCTTCGCACGGAAACAAGCAGGTAGAAATCTGATCAGTCACCAGCACGGCGGATCGACTTGATGAGCTTTGTCCAGCAACCCGCCATTCTTCGCGGCGCTCGCTTCGACCGAAATGCAACAAGTCGGTACAGGAAACATGCAATATCATCCACTTGAATACAAGTAGAGAATGGTTTTTTTCGCCAGTCGGAGCGGTCTACCTTCGTATTTTCTTCTGGCGTGACTTGGAGCGATCAAGTCTACGATCGATGCTGCATGTTCAAGGAAATGTCCTGATGCATGCATGATGCCAAGTCCGCGGCCGCAAGACATTTCTGGTTGCGTGGGTCGCTCCGCGGTCAACCAGTACTCCCTGAATCTTTCAGCGCGCAAATCTCGCCCCTGATGCTTGCCGGCCACACGGAGGGTGACAAGACTTGTTCAGCCGGGATGCAGTTTGTTGTAGTTGTCCTTTTGTTGCACGCAAGGCCCGCCGCCGCCGCCGCCGCCACGTCGATCGTCGATAATCGACGGTCCGGGTATGGGCGACCATCCACGCACACCGATGCTAGAAGACGCAGATAGATAGAATAATTGCGCGATCTTGCCCAATACTAGTAATCGTGTCATTACACGTTACAGCGTTTGAAGTCAAAACCCAAATCTTCACCCAATTCTGTTCAAGCTGAGAAATTTGAATCGCCTCGACGTGACCAGCTGCCCAAGTGGCCCAATCTCCAATTTTGTAAGGATTCAAGCGATCAGGTGTGTGCCTAGCAACTAAACCATTGATGCGCATGCTACTATAGCTAGTGCTGGCTGGAGGAATATTAATTAGCTCAAAGGCTTGGCCCACACAAGAGCACTACACGGCGACTCAACATACAGGAAAGCCGTTTTTGAATTTTTTTCGTAACTGGCAGCCAGGTCAAAAACACACCATTTCCTGCTTGCTCACTTGCCTGCTTTTCTGCTGTTAAGTTGCTACATTTCTCCCTCCCCCCTCCTGTCTCTCTTTCTCTCTCTTCATGTATATTATGATTCATTGTGGTCAAGTCGGAATTGGACTGTGCTAACATCGGACCGGGACATGTAGCTCAGTTGGAAGAGCATTCGCCCGGTAAGCGAAAGGTCCCTTGTTCAAATCTTGGCAGGTCCATGTCCGATTTTTCCTCTTGATCTCCCCCTTGAATTTCTCCTTTCTCATTCACCCAGGGTGATCCTTTCTTTAATATCTTAGCCAGCCTTCGGCCTATCCTTGCTTGGAGGGCCGGGATTCCATTTTGTTATGCGCCTTTGGACATGCAGTGCTCCGTGTGAAGGCGTAAGTCAATGGTAACCTTGGGAGAGAGAGAGGAGGGTTGGTCTTGTTCTAGCCGTGATTGGACTGTGCTAACATCGGACCAGGATACTCAGTTGGAAGAGCATTCGCCGGATCAACGAAAAGTCCCTGGTTCAAATCCTGGCAGGTCCATGGTTATTTTTCCCTCTCAATCTCTCCTTAGAAGTTCTTCTTTCTCCCTCACCCAGGGTGATCTTCTCTATATTACATCTAGGCAGCCAAGCCCGGAAAAAGCTCCTTCCGTATCAACTGATCTGGCATGGGCGACTCAGAATTCATTTTAATTCTAATTTTTTATTTCCTCCTCACTGAGATTAATCGGGAGGAAAGCACCTCAAAATATCATAGGTTCAAATCAGCCGATGATCTGTGCCAATCAGGAACGCAGAGAAGAAATGTGTTTGATGGTTGTCAAGGTGGTTTCCATTCTCAACTGCAGTGAAGGTAGGCGTCTGGCCACTCTGCTGTTCAGGTTCAGCCCTGGTTTTGTTTGATTTTCGCTGTCAGTTGTTTTTTCTTTCTGTTTCGACCGCAATGAATGGCAAGCATTTCACTTCCCCAACGCTGTGTCGGTCACCAATCGCTTCGGCTTCTCAGCGATGAATGCTGGCGAGTCAGCGACCAAGACGCAACACGGCCACCTACTATAACCTTGCTCTTTCCTAGCACAATGAGACATGCCTGTAGTAAAAGTAGAATATCCGCGCCGTGACGAAGAAGTCAAGTTGTGAATGAGAAAGAAAATCAAACTTCCAAACCCTGCAAAGCTGCTTGCTCGAGATTGACAGTACAATCATGAATGTGCATGCAGTAGGTCTATGCACCGTGATAATGCTTGATGTACTACGCTGGACAAAAGAATTGACACAGATGAATTGGCAGTGGCAGTTTGATATCATGTGGTATTGAGCTCAACAGCATTGAAACTCGCAATAGGTGTTTGTGTGCACCCAGAAAGTGCAAAGACAGCTTTTGAGATTCAATCAACGTATGTAATTGAGCCCGAGATCTCATGATATCAAATGTCCAATGCCAATTAAACTTTGTCATTTTTTTTGTTGCATGTAGCGTTCATGCACGTATATTTATGTGCGGCCTCGGGCGCTCAACTGTTCGTCTCATAGCAACGAGGATCGATGATGGCCCTCATACCCGTGTAAAATAACTCACACTGTTGGCCATGGCCCAGTAAGTGTTGAAGCTATCAGGCGTGTACGATTGTAGAGGATGGTACCATGGCTGCAGTACCGGATTGATAAATGTGAAGAAACTAATGTTCCCAGCGTTTCTCTTCTTTTAATTACAGGTGTTAACATCACTCAATTTCCTGAGAATCGAGTAACTGCACGAGGCGGGCATATAATCATGTTGCCATGCGTTGCGGAGGGCTATCCTCACGCCAACATTTCTTGGTTCCGGAATGGCGAGAAAATTCGGACAGACGGTGTGAAGTACGGAAAGGAGGGGAACAAGCTGGTCCTGTTCACGCCAACGATCGCCGACTCTGATAATTATACGTGTAGAGCTGAAGTTTTGAACATGGCCGGCAACATGACCTTTGAACTCTTAATCATTGGTAAGAGGACACTTATAGCTACTTAAATTCGATATCATTCAGTTTGGTCTCTGCAATGACATGCGCGGGTCCTCGTTATCCTGTGTATGAACTACAGTCAAACTCTGAGTTCCCAGCTTAGCATGCACTTTTTGGGCAATATGTTTGGATTACCAGTGACCAAGGATCCTTCCACATGGCTTCGGTTTGTATGTCCATCGGTTAGAAACTTTCCTGAACTTCCCTGGGGCGGTGACGGGGAAGGAGTGTCATTAGGATACCACTGTACTCAAAAATTTGGAGAAGTTTTCATCTAGAGCTTTCTTCATGCAGATCTGATTAACTGTCTGCCCAATCTCCTCCTCCTGTTCCACAGATCCACCACGCTTTATTTTACGACCAAGAGATGTCCCCTCGCTTGAAGGGCACAAATTGGAATTACGCTGTGGCTTTGAAAACATTCCACCACCTGTCATCCGCTGGTTGTACCCATCATCAGTAGCAGCTCACCAGGTCAACATAAGCATGGAAGCTCTTGGGCAGAGTGTGCTGAGGATTGCTTCTCCTCTAAAGAGGAATAGCGGAGTTTTCACCTGTGTGGGAACGAACAAATATGGTTTCAATCAAGCCAGTGTGCACATTACCGTAGTGTGTAAGTCGTATATTCATAAATTTTGATACCAAATATGGGAACATTTGAACATGGAGAACAGCTGTGAAAAATTCAGTTTCCTTTTTAGGTAAGTTCTAAGTGTTCGTTAAAGGCCTGTATCTTAGAACAGATTGATAACAACAGTTGTTGCATCCTTGAAAGACAAATACACATTCATGTCAATACATGTTTCAAGCACCTGTGCTAAGACCGATCAGGTGGGATTCTCACTCAAAAGTGAAAAAAAAAAACGTCTGATTGAGTTTCCAACTCGGCTGTGGAAATTTGTTCAAGTCAGCCTGCAAGCGACGTAGGACATTAAGTGATGTCGAAGAGACAAGAACAATTCGAAGGGCACTATTCGCTCCTGATCTCACACTTTCATTCTCACTCTCCTTGTCTTTCTCTCTCTCGCTTATAACATACTCACTGATTTCACAAGAAAACTTGTAGACCCCAAATGATAAAAAAAACTGGAATTGACAGCAGCCAAAGTGTGATAAAGTATCATTGTCTCAGTTATATCCATCCTAAGGGTGTCCGCTGATATCTTGTTCAGAGAAATGCATAGAACTGAGAACTGTCGATCGAACGGTTAGGACCACAAGAGACTATCAGCGTAGCAACCGGGACAAAGTGATTGACACACTCTCCCTCTAACCTGGACCAAGGGACAGACATACTCATAAATAACCCCTTCACAATTTTGGCCATTTGTTTTGCTGCTATTTCCACTTCCATTTCTTTTTTTTTGAGTCAACCGTATTCAATTCTTCAGGGCCTTCAGACTTCCATCTTCTACCAAATATATTATACTCGAGAAAGCATTGGAGCAAGAGGTAGAATATTGTATGCTGATGGATTCTCATGTGTAGCCACACTTTTGCTATCAGAAATGCATAGAATCCTAGCTAAAGGACACTTTTTCAAATCATTTTATGAAACGATATTTGAGGGACAGTTGATTGATGCTTGTTCCTGCAGCGTCAAGAGTGGAGAGAGTTGGTAGCAATCCAACCCTTGTGTGTGCAGATGGAGATATCCTTCCAAACCAGAGGATATCTTGGTTGTTCAGATCGGCATTTCCAACTCAAACTCCGTATGAAACTTCTGATTTTCAAGAACTGACCACTTCTCATCGTCGTACAATGGTTGGGTCGAAGTTGCTAATTTCTAACCTTGCACTCTCTGATAGCGGCGAGTATCAATGTATAATCACGGACATTGACTCGGGCAGTCTTGTGCTGGAAAGACAGTTCACACTTGAAGTCCAAGGTAGGGATCTATGTTGTTAATTGCCTGTCATTCAAAATATTCTCTTATTGGTGGTTTGAAAGCAATAGTTTGGTCACACACTCAAAGGGGATTAATTTGAATTGACGAAAAGGAAACATTTACATTCTTAGAAATACTACCAATTTCCCTTTGACATTTGATCAGCTTTAAGAAAGGCGAGGAGCCTAAAAGTTTAGGCATGCTGTATCCAGGTCTACAAACTGAAAGAAGTTTTCTTGAGAATGATGTGTGAAGCCAAGTAGCTGTGGCTTTATGGTTCTGAAGAGAACAGAGCATGTCTTTTGAGAAGAGGTTGAATGTAATCTCTCACATAATGGCTTGAGAAATGTGCAGAACGACCCCACGCCAGCGGAAGAGGGTATAGAGTAAAATCAGCTAAAGACTCTTCATTCTTTCACATGACACTTGAGAAGGTCAATTTCTTGAAAGGAAAGGAGAATCTGACGTTGTAACAATCAATCAAATTTCAAAGGTGGTCAAGATGGAAAATAGCTGAACATGATCTTACATCAGAACTCTCGGCACATCCAAACGTTCTTTTCCTTTTTGCTTTACTGAGTTGTAGTTCGAATTGAAGCCCGTGACGAAATGTTGTCTGGCCAAATGGATACCTTAATACCAACCGATATCAATTATCAAGCCTAATCCACCAGCGGAAAGAGGCATTTCTGATCTATTACCCTTCTCTTAGTTGACGGATTAATCCGAGGAGCTCCCTTCGATTTGGCACTTTTTTCCCGGTGGTTGGAATTCAAACGGCCCCTCTGAAAAGCAAAAATTGAAAGAAAATGTTTCTCAATGTATCTTTGAGACCTAATATGGCGGGGAGAGAAACCTAATAAGGCAGGGAGAAAATCTAATCGGGCAGGGAGAGGAACCTTTCATGGCAGTGAGAAAAATCTAAGGTTGGACATGAGTGTTAACCCTTCCAGGGCGGGGGGAGCCACATTGTGCCCTCCATATAAAAGAAATTGTTAGCCAATTTGTTTAACGTGCATTAGCCAATAGCGTCAGGCTAATCAAGGGCCTCTGCACGAATCACCAACAACCTCGGATGGGAATCAAACCCATAGCCATTCGCCACCGCCTGCGGCGGAGAGCGAGCACATAACCTCTAACTCCTTGTATATTTTCTGAGGCAGTTCATTTCAAGGCCTTCTTGACTTTTCCCTTTATGCAGTTTTGCACTAACAAAGTGGCTTTACCATGATAGGATGGTTGAGGTTACCATGGCAGCAGCTTATTTTGATGTTATATCTCAAATTTATGGATACCCAGTCATGCCTCAAAAACTGCTTTTGGGCCCCTGGCACGAATAGATTTTCATGTCCTCATATTTTCATACCAGTGATTTTACGTTCCACCCTCTTTATTGTTTCCAGGTTCTGCCCTCTTAAAGGAAATAGTGATACTAGAAATGCTACTAGGTCCATTGCAAAGCTTTTGAAGCTTTTTCTGCTTTACTTTCAGATTCAAAACTGTCTGGGCATGCGCATAGTGGTCTTTTGTGAAAACATATCGAGTTGATCTGCCGGCCATGGCGAACTTTTCGATCCGGGAGCTCGATCATGCGCATGGGCTCTGCAAAAATCGGCAAAATGATGTGTGCACCTCTCAGCCCGACGCGCGCGGCCGACTGAATCGCCACAGTCCCTGCTGATCACTCGCGCCGTCGTCATAGAAAAAAGAAGTCGTCTTCCTGACGCCGCTTCGTCTCAGACGAAGCGGACGGAAGCTTCGGAGCCGACATACTGATTCACTAAGCTCTGCGATGAACAGAATTGGCCGCTGAGCTGTGCGCACTCACAAAGAAAAAGGCAAAGGCTCAAAGCCTTACCCTCAAACGTTCTGGGCGTCGAAGTGGCGTCCGGTGGCTATCTCGATATCCGAAGAAATAACCCGCTGAGACCGAGACGTCGTGTGCACGTGTTTCGCACCTTGACGTACATGTACTTGTGGCAGATCTCAACCACAGCATGGCAACCGCATATCGTGAAGCCACATGCAGCGCCACATGTCGCGGTCCTTATATGGACAGTCATCCTGCGAGCTCACATGCATCACGCGCAGGATTTCAATGCACGAATGCACGAATCCACAATTTTGATTGCGCCTGATCAGGATCCGGCCAACAATGAAGCCTGAAGAGTTCGCCGGATCAACTCGATATGAAGAAGGGTTGAACCATCTTAAAATAAAAGTATGGTTTACCATGGAAACAAAACTGTGTCCGAAAATGCTATTATTAAGGTAGCTCATCCCGAAGTCGCCATTTTGTTTCATCTGTCCAAAGCGCGCGCATTCGCGGACGCTGGCGCGAGCATGTCAACAATAGTTGCTGGTTGTACATGCAGCTTACTCTCGGTTTCGATCATCATGATCATGCAGCTGCCCTCGACCGCCAGATGCAGACAAGTTGAAGTCCTTTATTACCTATCTGGGAATCGTTGCCGGTCAGTGGCAGTCCTCTTATCTTTATTGTCCTCGCTCTCCAGTCATGTCGCGCAAATCCTGGATGACTCCCAAGAAGAGTGGTCGGCGATGTGGATCTTTTTGGAAAGGCCAGTCGAAGCGTCGACTGAAAAATCTGAAGAGAGGATTGATGTCCATGGTAAGGCTTCGCCAAGTGACACAGGTACTTCGCTCGTCGGTCAATCTCATGTTTGCCACCAGCCAGCTCTTGCCGATCATATATCATGATCATATCGCCATGAGCTGGATGATGTAGAGCTTGTTTTACCGAGGATGGCACCTTCGTGATCAGACACTCTATGGACGCAACGCTCATCGCTTTCTCTCTGGATGGTTTGATAGAGCTCTCCTCAGAGCCCAACGTCCTCTGGCGGAGGAGGTCATGTTGATCCTGCGCAGGGAAGTCAAGGTGGGTGT
>JAOWAR010225492.1:0-14355 GCA_028571005.1 Clathrina lutea | reverse complement strand
ACAACGTTGCATGCAACCCTGGCAAACATCTGCGTGCCAGATGGCCGCGCGGCGAGCGTCGTACTGAGAGGTGCACAAATGATTTCGCGGCCGCGCAGTTCCCGGATCGTAAAGTTCGCCCTGGCCAGTCAAACATTTCGATATGGGGAGTGTTTGACAAAACAGCAATAATGAGGAAGCTGTAACACATTCTCCCTTGAATGGTAACACTTTCTCCCTTGAATAGTAACACTTTCTCCCTTGAATGGGCTCAGAGAAGTTTGTTGTAGTTACAATTTTCACAATTCCTTCCTCAATCAGGATTATGTATGAATTTCAATCATGTATGCATTAATCTTTCAGTCAACACATCCAGCAATAATTGAGCAGGCTCAGAACAAATCAATGTCAATTGAGTTACATAGTGAGAAGAGGAGTAGCTTTCCTAGGTGGAAAAGCAATGGCAGGAGTCCCCGGTAATCTGAGACCGATTCCTCTACATGCAGAGAATATAACAAATGATACAGCTAGCTTTCATGTGTGCAGAGAAGATGGGCACTTCAGATGTTTTTCAGAACAGGTTTGCTTCTGGAGCTGTAAAAAGCGAACATTCTGCACGTTCATTGCAACTCTTCAACATTTTAAATGTAAGAAACAAATTTGTTTAAGTAGAAGAAAACCCTCTTTCTAAATAAAGCCAGCATAACTCACTTGCAGGCTTCTTCCAGAATTTCCACAGCGTGGTCGAGGTTCTCCTCCATCGAAGCAACCAAGCTATTGCCCACCTGTAACCATAGCAGTAGTAACCATAGCACTAGAGGAAAACAGCTGTTCACTGCACAACACTGGAACTTTCACACACTCATCCAAAACTCAAAATCATCATCCTGATTCATGTATTCCCAGGCTGCACTTGTGATCATGGCTGCATGTTTGAATAGGCCAAAAGAGCCAGCCGGCTCAGTAGTGATGTTCTTTTCGTGCTGCAGTCACAGTCTTGGCAATGCGAGATGGTGTCCATCACGCTCGGATTAAAGTAATGAGCTCGCTTACAGTGCATGATTTTTATGGCAGAAGATTAGTGGAAAACATGATAAATTCTCAACTAAGTGTTGGGACTGGGGCTCACACCCATAGCGCCAAATCGCCTAGCCGACGAGAGTGGTCTTACTGTTTGCTATGCCATCACGTCATCCTCAAAGATTAGTTGTAATGATTTTTCGATTAATGGTAATGCAATCAAGATCAGTGTGATCTGCTGAAGTATGTGACGTGACGGTGGTAATCAACATTTCCGGGCTGCCATAATTTAAGAACAAACATATCCTGCGTGAACAACTCTTTTTGCCTGTCTCCATGAAATGGGCTTTTGAATAAACAAGGACTTGTTGCTCTTGTGCTCTCGAATGGTGCTCATTCCATTTTGATGGTGTTTGCAAAACTAGAGAATAATGCGATTTAATCCAAAGAATTTGAATTGGAGTTCAAAGGGATCCATTGGGAAAAATATCTACTTGAAAGTATATGGAGCGACAAGATTCCCCATATGAGCCAAGATAGCAATATCCAGAAGACACTGAGCTGTTCAGGGCTGAGGTCCTACCGGCGGCAATTTGTGAAGGTCTGAAGAGCTTGCACAGTCAGTTTTAAATGAAGGTTCCAAGAAGCTTCATTGGAGATCGAGTGATGGCAATGGTTCAGCAACTGTACTATCCGGATTAAGCACTATTGTTTTGACGGCTGTACTGAAATTGTCTCCTCTCTCCCAATCCTCAACACACATCTTCAATGCGTACAAACGTACCACGTATTCTGTGACAGTTGATGCTACATTTGCAGAATGTTGCGATGTACTTGCTTTCTACTTTGGTCGATGCTCTCGAATCTTGACTTGAGGCTCTTTCGTGTGCCGACTGGCATGGCCTCTTTCTTTCTCTTTGATTTCTCGCTTCAAAATGTCTGTTCCGAATTAGATGAGTTTATAGACGAAAACAATGCGTATTGATGACCATACTTGAGTATGCGATTTTACAGTTGAAAATGTAGCTTCTTTGGCTGCCATGCTGAATAGACCCAACACCACATTGTCATGCGCTTTTTGCATGAGATGTCATCTGTTGTTTAAAAGTCACGGTTTCCTAACAGCAAGATGGCCAAGCATTTAAATGAGGCTTAAAAAAAATTCAAAAGGAAGAGTACATCCTGTACGGTTCTTTATCATTTTACGGGAAATAATTCTCCGCTAAGAAGAAGCTTTACTGCCAGCTGGACTTTCTCACCTCTATCCAGCCGCAAGTACGCAGAAACTGCTGTGCAGGTTCTACTGAGTAGATTGCCATATTGAACTGTGCGTTGGTGATACGTACACGCCGGTACTTCTCCTCCTCTGGGTGATCTGTGATGTTACTAATTTTTTTTTTCAGAGAAAGACAATGACCTCAGGCATTAGATTCTTTGCTCATCATCATTATTTTTCTGCAGAATTCGAATTTCCACAGACAGAATGAGCAAAAGAATACCTTGATTACTGTTTAGTCTCTGGAAGGAGATAACATCAGCATGTGGTTTCTCCATGCTGAACGCTGTGCTTTTGCTGGCCTATTTTCTCACCTAATCATTGTACGAAGCACCTCCAATGTGACACTGGCCTCTTCTGCAGAGAGCTGGCGATAGACTTGCTGAACAAACTCGCGCAGTCGTTGCTTCTGCCGCATAAGGTAGGACGTATGCCGGCGAAGGGTTGACTGATGCCACAACGAAAAAAAAAAAAGAAACACGATCCAAATTGATGTCCGTCCCAAAAAGGGGATGATTTTTTGAAAAGAGAGAATAGGACAGGTTGGTGCAGCACTTGTGTATTATCAACAACTAGTGGATGGCTGGCTGAGAACAACAGAAAAGAACATCATAGCCCAATTGTTTTACAGCCTCCCGCTCTTTCTTTGGTGGAAGGTCAAATTTGCCAGTCAAAAGTCTGTAAGTCAAAGGGCTAATTGGTGCTTGGGAGCCAAGCAAGCTGTGGCATACCCATAGTTGATATATGCTGTCAAAATTAACAACTCGTATGCGGTTTTAATTTAAATGAATTACTAAAGACACTATGAGAAGGTTGAGAGGAGACACGCATACTAAGATTGGCTTTTCCCAAGCAAGTCTGCCAGTCAAAAATATGAAAGCCGGGTCTCAGGCACCTGCTTGTGGCCATGACGTAGGCTTAGTGTTGCATTTTTAGAGTACCCGTGAAAATATAACATTAGAAACAAGGAAGAATGGAAAAAAGGAAATTTCCTCCCTTCCCTTCTCTATTCCTTGCCTTTTGTGTGTGTAAACTTAGTGAAGAAAATTGATAAAAAGACCATTACACATCTTCAACAAGTGCCTACTGGTCCACATATAGACCGTTCATCAGAGTATTTGATATTATTGGCACTTTATCAGTGACCATTTTCCTATAAGTCAGCAGGCACACTCACAGAGTTCGTACGAGCGCTTCCAGATCCACTCAATTTCGATGGAGTTGTAATCTGAACATCCTTCGTTCTAAAGCAAAAAGAAAAAACTTGGCAGTGTTGGTTCTTTTCTCCATCTTTTCACCGTTACATTGCGAAATTTGTTACATTGCTAAATTGAGAGCTGCATATTGCCATGCGTGCAAGGTTTACCTCAAGAACTTTACCAACAAACAACGAGCACAAACTGCTTGGCGGGATCAGTCTTGTCAGGATTCCCCTGAACTGACAGCTTCGCGTTCAGACAGCTGCAGCAGTTTTGTACTCACTTCTGGTCGGACACGATCTGGGGCTGTGTGCTGGTTTCGACATCTGTTCTCATTGTGGCTTGTTGCTGTGGTTGCAATTCTGATGGGTCATCATTTGGTTGGCACCGACTCTCTGCCTGCTCAGCGGCTTGCGAAGGAGATGAGGTGGCGGATGTCTGAACAACTGCTGGAGATTGTGAGATTGTGATCTTAGGCTGGGGACTGGAGCCTTGGGAGGACTGATGCGGCGAAGTAGAAAACTTGGACACAAGGGAAGATACGTCCTCTTGCTGGTCACAATCATCTGCTTGGCTATTGGTGCGCTCCAACGAAATGCTCAGCAGATCACCATTTAACAGGACTGGATTGACAGGAGGTTGCTCGGCTGTCGACTTTGTTGACTGCTGCAATGTGATGGCCTCGTGTTCTTTGTCGCTTGCTTCATTGCGCTCTACTAAGGCAGAAGAGCTGCTAGTACTCGCTACTACCATGCTCTGAGGTCGCAAACGTTGACCGCTTGATGGCCGTGGAGGAGAAGAAAACATGGAAACGAGTGATGAGACGTCAGATTGCATGGTGCCATTCTCCATCGTTTCTCCTTCCTCATCTTCCTCATACAACTTTGAGTTGATGAGGGAGGTCTTTGAGCCAAAGACTCCGTTCCTTTCCGAGTCTTCATCAACTTCAACTGTAACAGCAGGCACAGTGGGTAATCGTTGGCTTCTCCTCTCAGTAGCTGACAATGGTCTGGTACCTGATGAGTCAGCGCCCGGCGAAACTGAAGGAGCGAGCGCCGACTTGGCAGGAAATTTCCTTGAGTGTGGATGTGTTCCACCAGAAACAGTTCTGGTGCGATGTAAAGGCGAGGTCGGTGATGTGCGTCCTCCAACTGTTGAAGATTCGTCGAAAGAGGCACTGGTTCCCAAAACAATGAGCGACTTCGGTCTCTGGAATGTACAGCACAGAAGAAAATGTAAACTCAATCTAGGTATGTATGATCGACAGGCCTGACATCCAACTCTCAATTCTCCCAAGCTCAGATCGGCTGCAAACAAAGTACACCTTCACAGGCAACTAGGTACTTGTTCACTATGGATGATCAATTTTGAAAAGAAAAAAAATGGAGTCTATCACGACAGACATCATTTAGTTGTCAATGAGGTATGGACAGTACTGAGCTCAAGGCAAATTGCTGACCCCGGGCCATAGGAGCCCAGACAAGTTTACATATTCTATTCTGTGGTAAGTCCTTTTTCACTCGTTCTGTTTACACGTTGAAAATTCTCATGAGAAACACTGAGCTGTGAGGCTGAAAGGTACATGTACAGAGAAAGATATATAAGAGAAAAGCGATTCACAGCGATTCAAAAGGTAGAGAGGAAAGCGATCCACAGCATCATCTCTGTCATGTCCTGACATGCTTACGGATAACTTTGCTTTTCGGGTGACGATGATGGTTGGAGGTCCTGGAATGGCCTCGTCGGACAGTTTCTGAGGGTTGGCAGCGAGTGATGTCCCCGTCACACCGTCTTCCTCAGGTGACACGGCATCGGAGATGTATAGATGAGTCACTTCCAAAGGAAGGGAGGTGAACTCCTGGACATGACGCAAGATATAGGAAGAAGACATGAGGGCATCGTGAATAGGAAGCTTCTCACAGGGATGAGACTCAAAAAAAGTTCTCGCCTCTGAACATACACAAGTGAGGAGCTGGTGCAGCCCATGGCAAACCACATGCAGAGGTGGTGGAGCCCATGGGCAATCACACGCGAGTATTTTTCCTAATGATACGAGCCCAAGAGCTCAAGAATGACCAGAAACGCCATATAATCGGCAAAGTAAAATATCGTAAGAGCAACTGGTGCCAAGAGGGAGTGTGAAGGTGTAGCGAGAAAAATGGGAGAACTAGGATTCTAGGGGGCCAGAATTAATTTTCAACCTTGCGGCTGACGGGAAAAAACCTTCTGCCCAGGCATGAATAGGAGGGAAAAACATGTGGACAGAAGAGATCCAGAAGCCAAAACAGCATGGAGAGAATAGCAAAGAGATCAGAGATCTCAATACAGCAGGACATGAGGAAAAGTGAAAGAACAAGGTGGGTGGGAGGGAAACTCAACGTGCAGGTTGACTGGACATAACTGGAAGAAGCGTTGACGTTGCCGAGCATATATCCAGAAAGTTGCATGCGTACCGCAGTCGGTGAGAACCAGCGTCTTGCCTCTCTCGCTTCGCTCGGCTGGCGAGAAGCTGTATAACGTGACTGCCTCCAGCAATTGAGGCTCAATTGTGATGCAGTGTTTTGATCTGTCTCTCTTCGGCAGGACATTCAACCTTCTAATTTCTGCATTTTCTGCTCAATTTTTCTGTTTTCTTCATCCAAGGAAGGTAGATTAAGAAAGTTGCATGAATAAAAACACAAAGAGAAGACAAAAAAATATCTGTTGCGAGTGAAACATCGAACGTTGCGAGTGAAACATCAAACACAAGCAAGCCTTTCCCTCAATGCCAACTCACCCGCAAGTGGATGTATCTTGTGACGGGATCAATGGAGTATTCCTGATAGTTCTTGAAGAGCTTGTCAGGGTTGGTGGTCTGCACTAGACACTGGTGACACTGCTCACGCTCGGCGAGCAGCCGCAATGGTTCTTTGCCCATCATGAACCCGCGTATCAGCCACACGGTGTCCATGCATCCCAGAAAGCCGCGTGCAATCCCACTGCCAGTCGGCCAAAAAGGCTATCCAAATAAAGACAGAAAGCCACAAGAGCAAGAAAGGAAACATCTTGCAAAGGAATATTGTGAGTGAAGAACAGCAAAGACCATAAGAACTGTGTCAAGCCAAGGGATTTTGTGGTGTTCTCAATTCTTAAAACCCGCAATATCGCTGTTCTTTGTTTCAGAGCATTATCACCTGTAGAAAAACCCACCTCCACGAGGGCATCTCCAACCAGCGAAACGAGCAGCTTTTTGCCATGACGCTCAAAAATTTTTGCGGCATGCTCGGCCATGTACATCAATGTGAAGTCAAAGACTGCCACATCTGGTGTGCCATTCTCTGTCAGCTGGTAGTCATCGCAGTTCAGCTTGCCATGCGTGGCATAGACAGCTACCTCCCGTGCAAGTGTTTCAAGGGCCGGCTGGTGTACATTCTTGCGCCCAACAAGAAGTGCTCCATCGTTGAAGTCCTGCACAATTTATCGAATATGAATTTAGCCACAACACATTAATGAGCTTATTTGCAAAATCGAAGTAATGTTGTATATAATATATAAATTGAGCTGAGGGCAGTAGGTGAAGCAGAAGCGAGTTGGTTGAGATTCCTCCTGTTCTGACTTGCATCAGAGCCAGTCCCAGTAGCTCAGATGGTAGAGCACAAGCCGCGCGTGCTGTGGGCCCTGGCTTCGAACCTTGGTCGGGCGAGATCGAACCCTGGTCAGGCGAGATCGAACCCTGGTTGGGCAAGATTGAACCCTGGTCAGGCGAGATCGAACCCTGGTCGTAGTTTTTCCACTTTCTCTGAAGCTTCATCACTTTCTTTCTTCTATCGTTTCTTCCTCGTTACACCTACATGCATCTATATACATCTAATACACCTATACACATCTATATACATCTATATACATCTACATACAGAGCATGTTGTGACATCACACAAGCCACTAGTGCCGGATTGCAGAGGCACAACTAAACTTGTAACATATCACGAGAAATGTTAGCAAAAACTTGTAACATATCACGAGAAACGTTAGCAAAAACTTGTAACATATCACGAGAAATGTTAGCAAAAACTTGTAACATATCACGAGAAATGTTAGCAAAAACTTGTAACATATCACGAGAAATGTTAGCAATCATTTTGTTAGTGGTCAGTTCTGATCTTTGACAGTAGAGACAGTAATAACAGAGTTTCAAAGAGCTGACATGGCTTGAAAATACCAAGTGAGAGCAAGCAAGGACCCCTTACAAAGAAGGTCAGCGAGAGGAGATTGTTTATCTGCGGTCTGACAACAGGACATCCTGTGCAGGCCGCATGTTTTTTTTTCTACATGTCAGGTCACATGCATGTGTCGCTTTTTGGAAAAGAAAAGAACCAGATTGAGAGAGAACAGAAGTTCAGGAGACTCTGAGGTGCTCGCCCTTAACTCATAGATTTGTGTGACCCTATGCATGACCTGAAGTATCATATACAGCACTGCACACGCATTGCTTCAGTGCACTGTTGGTGACCACACATAAAATTTTAGTTTGAGGTATGAACACGACGAAGTGCTGCTTCTACTACTGCAGCAGTCACCGGGCGTGGATGCGAGGCTCATCAAAGCAGCAAGTCCTGTGGGAAAGCTTCGGGCAAGACTCTAAAAGATCTCGCTGCCGGTTGACATCTGGCTCATGCAATGTGTTATCCTGTCTTCAATACTGCTTTTTGGCCTTTGCAAGTGTCAAAGGTACTATTTTGTACACTTTTTTGGAGGGTTCACAGGTACAGTATGGGTGTAGGAGGCTCCTTTCTGTTGCAGTGCAATCGATATAGTGTATGTCAAGTGGTCTTGACTAGCTCTTCAAGGGTTGGTACGTTGGAGAGCCATGGTAAGTATATTTTTGACTTTCCAAAATTCCTTTTTCCACATAGCCCTGTAGGTTGGGCCAAATAATTTGACGCAAAACAGAAAGACAGGCCGTGGCTTCACAATGAACATACCTGCTTGAAAACTCCCTTGGTGAGCAAGGTGTGCTTCTTGATTGAGAAGATAAAATAGTGTGTCTCGCCACGGTAGTAGACAATGTTCTCCAGATCAATGTTGTGCTTCGCATGCAGCTCCTTGAAGAAGTTTTGGTGGTAGATGTATGACACGCCACTGATCTCCTCTGCACAGTTGTCCTCTTTAGTGGAACGGTTGACAAAGTTGGCTGTGATGGCCAGTGCAAGCTTCGGCCGGAACTCTTTGTAGCGAAATCCCTGGTTAAATATCGGAAAGAATTATATTGTTTTTCCTGCTACATACATTCGTGCGATTGTGTTGAACAACGAAAGATGTTCATGGATGCCCTCCCTCAAAAGTCCTGTTCAGAGTCATGAATGTACTAAGATTACCGGTGATGATCTTGGATCCGAGCAGGGCCAGTTTTTGGTGAAGCTTTCGATGTTGATTTTGTTGACATTGTTGCACGCATTATTGCTAGTCCAAAAATGGTGGAGCACACTGGTCTAATTACTCATCTTTCTATTTACTGTCGTCCATGAATTTCAGCAGAGCTCAACAAACCTTCAGACAGCATGCCCGGGCCCCGGCACCGATCAGCACCTCGAATGAGAACTTTGAAACAGGGTGGGACAAGGGCTTGATGTTGGCTAGCCAGCCAGACTTGCCAGTGGGCTCCTTGATACCGAGATAGGTGATGTTCGGGTAGACCCGAACTCCGAGAAGAAGGCATATCTTGAGAAGGATGAACTGCAGTGTCCGGATTCCTGCAATGAAAACAAAAACCGGTTGTAAGGTCTGTAAACACACCGCTTCAAGCATGTTACGGCAGGATCTGTCAAAGGGCAGGACTACTCAGCCATATGCACACGCACACACATGTACATGCACACATACACACATATACATACAAGCACACACATATGTACATCAGTGCGAGTGCACACACACACAATTTACGCAGCAGTGATATAATATCTTCCCTTTGCACATACTTGGATGAGTGTGTTTCTGCTGATTTCAAAAGTTTTATAGGGACATTGCTGCGCATCCGCGGCCTTGAAAAGTGGTATTAAATTTTTTTGAAAGTCTTGTCGGAGGCACTGAGGGGATCCGCGTTCAAAGTATACGCACACCTTGGGAATGTAACGACATCAGAGAAAAAATATTTTGAAAAAAAATGGTACTCGCAAAGTGCGGAGGTATCCCTTTAAGCCCTAGTATTTTAAATTGATCCAGGCCCTTGTTTCACTTCATGCTGAAACGTATGGCAATTGGTGCGTGACAGTGGATTCTTCGGCTTGATAATAGCATGAAGATCTCAATGGCAAAATCTTCAGCTCAGCTCCGTGTGAAGTGAGGATAGCCTGTATTGGTGGCCATCCCTTGCCTGTCAGTTCCCGCTACTTGGTGTAGTGACAGAAGGGATGTTTCTTGCAGCTTTTGGCTACTGCTAATACTTGCGGAAGTCTTGCTTGGATTGGATTACTTACCGTAAAATATATGACAGGTCATCAACACTACAACAGCTGCTCTTGTTGTTTGCCAGCTTACCTATGTGATCGATGGAGCCTGAGCAAAAACGACCAAAGAGCTTCTTGGCTCCTAGTCCGCGCAGATCTGGCAGCAGAAAGGGCCAGAGATGGAGAACGTTGTTCCTGGTCATGTCATTTCTCCTTTCAATGATCACTACGTCAGCGCCGAGAAAGGCTGACTCGAGAGCAGTGCGCAGTCCACACGGTCCAGCACCGATTATAAGCACTCGCTTTCCTCGGCCCGAGGCACCGCCGTTGTAAGCTGACGACATAGCGCGCTTGTCAAGCAGTTGGTATATAGCCTGTAGGCGATGACCTCCAATCGGCCAGAGTCTTTCCTTGAGGTCGGCGTAGAAGTCGAGGCAGCTTTCACCGGCTAATTCTCTGTTCTCGCTCTGCCGCGATGTGTACGTATCTCGTGCTAGCCCGACCGAAGCGCAGAGGCGCTCGAACGAGGAGAGCACTTCGGGGAAGGACGAGGCCTCGTGGAAGCGGGTGTAGGCGTTGTCATCTCCTCCTCCGTCCGTCGCATCGCAGTCCATACTTGAACAACGCAATGAATCAAATCGCAGAAGAAGAAAGCGGGAAGAGAGAGGAATAGAAAAGGAAGAGGCGAGCCTGCACGGCCCTCAGACGTTGACCTATCTTTTCGTGTCAGCTCTCCTCGCCGGGCGATTTCGACACTACGCCCGCAGATGTGATGCTGAGCCACCCATGGCGATCAAAGCTGTTTTGAGCTGCTTTGCGAATGTCGGGTGTGAATCCGCAAAGGCGACACAGAAGTCTATCAGCCTATTGTGGCCCTATTCAGAGACGCATAGTGCTTATTCTCGCAGTGCGCAAGGAGGCTCTTTTCAAACGGTGTTCTTACGCAAAGGCCAACCTCCCGCCGTCAGATCCTTTTTTAGTTCGAAGCCTTGGCGTGCGGTACGGTGTTTGTGCTCATTGTTGCATTCTCTAGCCGATTACCTATAGGCTTGCGATCGAGCGAGCTGGCTTGTCACCATCGCGCAGCGCTAGGAAAGGTCACGTGGACCGCCCTACCACGGCTACACGGCTGGCTCTGCTGTGCATGCGGGCGCGGGGCGCATTTCGGCTACCGACCCTGACGTGTCTCAGCTGACTGCATTCAACTGAGCCATTTGACATGCATGTACGCCGAAGCCACATGTCGTGACCGCCGACCAGTTCGCGGGAGTTGACTTGACCACCCAGGACAATGCTGGCCGGGGTGGTGGGAAATGGCTCTGGACGAAGACTCATATTGGGTGGACCCGGTCAACTCCAAAGTTTATCGAGTCTACCCAATATCACGCCGATCGACGGGCCGCCGGGGGAGTGAAATTTGCGACCGGCGGATATCCACACTGTTTGACTACCCTTAAAGCTGTGATTGACTCTATCCCCAATTTCGCTTCGTCGCTATCATCCGGCAATACTCTACCTCAAAGGTTTCCCGCGTTGTCATTTTCCAAACGCAAAAAAGGAAGGAACAAAAGAATTTACCGCACGGATAACGGCAACGTTTGTGTCTTTGTCAGTGGCTCTAGAGTTTTGACGGTGGTAAAAAACAGAACAATTTTAGCCTCGGATGAATGTTGGGCGGGAAGCTTTCAGCGGCATTTAGAGATTTCTCGGGGTCGGGGAGAATTTCTAGCAGAATCAATACGTTTTCGAGTCGAGCAGAATAGAGCAGCCTACCGTATTGTTCCATCCCTAGGAAGATATCACGATCAACCACAGCTGCTGGAAGAACTCCCAGCTTATCTTGTTGCTGCTGAAGATGCCAACGTCGATGGTGAGCACACACGCTTGAATATTGGTGGCGGCAGCAATCACCCATCCCACATGGCAGCATGTGGCTAGATTGGTCTTTGCCCCACGTCCATCATCCGCTCCAGCTGAGCGAGTCTTCTCCCTCATGAAGGTCTCCATCAGCCACCTCCAGAGGAGAATGTTAAGTGACCAGATGGAAGTGTCGCTCGTGCTGCAGTATAGCCGGGCTTGAAGAGGACAGGTACCGTGTGATTCTAACTGGTTATGTACCCTCACCCAGTATATCCGGTATTCTTTTATCCAGTTTCAGAGCAGCAATCAGGTTCTTAATCCATACGTCCAGCACATAATAGCATATTGCTCCTTTAGTTGCTTGCACCTGAGTTTGCACCTGTCTCACTGTGAGTCCAAGGCATCAATGTCTGTGAAGCTAAATGTGCCTTTGATGCATATGCGCATTCATGTATGTACGCTATTATGACTATATTGCAACTTGTTTTTGACTTTCTGTGAATTTCTTTGTGTTCCTGGTATATGCATGTCCTTATACATATTCTAGCCTCCATGTTGCAGCAGAGATACGAGTAGAATAGGGATGTTTGTTGAGCAGAATGTGAGCAGAATGAAAAGCAGAATCAGTCCGTTTCTCGAGCATATGCCACCGACCCCTAGTCGATCGGGATGGGGTTCCAGTAGAGCTCCTCTTCCAAGAGTGACACGACGTGTTGCAACTGACATCAGGGGTACGATCGACAATTCTGCTGATCATTGCAATTGGGATTGGGATTGCGATACGCACATCCGTCGGTGGCATCATTGTACGTATTTTGGAAAGGACCACGAGAGAGGATGGGGTGATGGAAAGAGAGGGGCCATGTTATAAGTTATGAAGCCGGTGGCGGAGCTGAAGAAGTTATCAAATATTTTGACCTTAAAGTCAAGATCGATTCGCCGAAACCAGCCGAGTCCAAGGCGAAAGTAATCTGTATTAGAGGATCCCACTGCAAGGATCTCGCGATGAGATTGGTGCAGCACTTGCTTTACAAGTTTTCACAGATGTGCACACACTGTACGGCATCAGTACAATTAGACGTGCAGAGCTAAGTATAATCAATTTCTGATCCCGAGAAATTTTCAGCTGGTAAATGCCGAGGCAGTATAAAACTCGAGCTGAAGGCGAGGGTTTTATGCCAAGGCAAGCGATGCTCCGCTCACCCGAGCCGGCTGAGTAAGCATTGGAATTCAGATGGACTCTAAAGTGGTGTTCAACAAATGCAAGAGCACATGGCTCAAAAGCTGTTATTTGCTTGGCGGAGAGAAGCAGAGATGTCCTCTGAACCTCCACTTAAAAAGGTACGCTTCGCCTAAGAGGTTCAGAATGCCTTGTTGGCATGCGTTCCAGCTAGCGCAGCAAAGAGCACTAAGTTTAGGATGGGCGTGTTGCAGGACTTTTGTAAAGAGAAGTCGTTAGCGCGGGATTTGGAATCTTGTTCACCAGCTGACTTGAACGAGGTACTGTGTTCTTTCTACGTCAGCTACGAACGAAGAACGGCGAGCTCTACAAGCGCATTAACAGGGCTCGAAAAATCCGGTCGCCTACTCGCAAAATGCACCGGAAAGATCCGTTTGGCGACTGCCTTTTCAAATCCAGCGGTCACTTTTGCGACCTCCATTTCTTTCCAGCTTCCACTTTGGCGACTTCGTTTTCGCTTATACGTCCACACTTTTCCTGTCCTTCACTTTCATTTCTCCTCTTGTGCGCAACGCTGCGAGCAGCTTGCTACGCCATATCCGCGTAGATCTATGAATAGAAACGTGAACGGCACTCTTTAAGTTCTGCATCGTTCATGCATGCGTGACCGGTACTGTTGCCGTAGCTTGCTTAGGCCTTACCTGTGCGTGCGCGGCCTGCTTTGCGCGGTGTCACCACACGCCAGTAGATCTACTTGTCAGTGGCGGATGCAGGAGGTGGGGCCACAGAGGGTAAAGTGCCCCCTTTGGAAATTCCAAACCAGGTTTCAACCGAGACTCCGAGAGTCAATCAAGGTTTTTTTCTCTTTCTGCGGTGACTTCAGGCTGAGCCTAGATTACCAGGTAAGTAGACAGTGGGCTATCTTTTGATTTGGGTAAGGTTTTCATCATCTTGTCGTTGTTCTTCTTGTTGTTCTTTTGACGCTCCGGAGCAGCGTAGAGGGCTGCGCAGCCGCGCGATGCCCGGTCCAAAATGGCGCCTACATTTCTGTTTGTGGGTCAATGTCTCCACGTGCTCTGTCGGCGAAAAGATTTGTTCTCCCCTCTCCATCCAGGGCAGGGGATTTTACTTCGTGATCGGGTTCTAAGCGCTCCTAGGCTGGGGGCTGCGCCGCCAGCCGCGCGATGCCCGGTCCAAAAATGGCGCAAAGTTAGCTGCCTATACCTTTGTGTACGGCGGGGTGCCTATACGTTTGTATACGGCGGGGTGTCTATACCTTTGTATACGGTGGGGTGGTGGTGTCTTCATCATTCACGTAAAAAGGATGCAAATTATACCCTACAAAAAATCTTGTAGATTGAAAAAGGGGCCTTTTGATTTGGAGTGCGACTTCTCTGTGCATTCCGCCAAGACACA
>JAOWAR010225381.1:0-14362 GCA_028571005.1 Clathrina lutea | reverse complement strand
TGCAGTCGTCAAACTTGGCCGTGCGTCATTTTCTTCTTGGCGCCGCAGGCTGAGTTCCGAAAGCCCTGATGACTGCGGTCGGGTGACCAGGCGCAGGCATGCATGATGTACGCGCCCGCGGACAATACTCACCAAGACGCCATTTTGTCTTTCGTTGCGCTTGCTCAGACATCCCCTATCACTCCACATTCACTTGAAACGGACCTCTATGTGCGGTTTTAGTCTAACCCCCCCCCCCCTTCACCAGTTGCTGGTCCAAGAAGTTCGAATCACAGGCTGCTCCTCGGAAAATTTGTTTTAAACAGAGCAACTCTATTTGTTTTCTGTCCTGCTTTCTTCCTTCTCTGTTTTTACAGCTCCTTGCCAACCCCCAGTAACCCACAATTTCAGTTCTCAATGTGCAATGATAATTGTGCAATCGGACATGTCCCACGCCATCGAGAACCACCCAGTGATCACCAGAAGTTTTGATCTCGGCTGAATCAAAACCATTCCTATGAAGCTGAGCAACAAAGAAACGTGACAGCAAGTGTCAGGATTGTTGATCCTTCCACGCTGGAAACTTCTTTTTCTTTTTCAGCACTGTGCTCTCAATGGATTTCGTAATGTTTGACGCCAGCAGGCAATAACAGCTTAAGGCATTGTAGTCATCTTATTAGAAGAATAATACAGAGGGAAATGTTTCTTTTGATCTGAATCTCTCTAATGCCTATCTAATCACTTGCTAGCATCAGCATCATTTTAAATAGTAATTCTGTTCAGTAGGGCTCAAAGTTGAATTAGCGCCAGGTGTTAAATCCATTTACAAGTCTTTTTCTCTTCTCCTTCCTTGTGTTCTCTCATCTGATGTTCACTTAACATGTCTGAAGTTGTAAGAAAGAATGCTTTGGGAATTCTCATACGTGGAAATTTAAAATTACTGTGAGTCCAAAAGTAAATTAAGAAGGTATTTAATAATGCCAGGACATTTCCAAGCGATTCACAATGCATCATCCAAAATCTTATTTTGGCTTCCCCCAAAGGGCATACCTTGATTCAAAAGTGTGGGAAACAGTGCTTAGCCTAATGGATATCATGATATCAATCGTTTACACCAATCCATCGTCTCAAAGATTGACGGTTTCATGGTGAGCCTTGGTATTTCCGAATGACTTGGTCAAACTTGGATTCATGGTGAGCTGAACTGGATCTCTCTGCACGGCATGTGGCGGCATGGCGCCTAGCCAAAGACAACATTATGGTATCATATTGCTCAGACTAGTACAACTGATGAATGATTTCTTCCCTAGTCTTTCATTCTCTCCTTCTCATTATTCACCGCGGCTTTCTTCCAACTCAGGTAATTTCAATCCGTGGGCTGCAACCTGTTTGTCACATTGCAGTGCATTGCGGTGCATTGCAATCCCAAGATCCGACCGTGTCCTATAGAAAGACCAAAGCTCGCCACGAATGCCTTAAACCTATCCAGGGCAGGCTTTTTTGAGCTCCAAAGTGCAGGGGGGCACACATTGTTATGTTCCTCCTGGAGCAAGGTCGTGATGTTAAATTTTTCTGACTTCTTGACCAAGAATTGATCGCATGACACGGTTTTATCTCTATGGTAGTGCAGATTTTGGATTTTAAGGTGGTTCAACGCTATTTTCACAAAGGTTCAGAATTTGCATGTGCAGACAGTGTTGAATCTGAAAAGAAAGCAGAAAAGGCTACAAATGCTTTGCAATGGACGTACACGTAGGAGCAGGAAGATGAAAAGAACACAGAAGTTGGAATAGTTATTCGCTCTAAAACTAAATCTCAGACTGTCGTGTTCTTGTGTACGCAGTTTCATCTGTATTCAGTTTTGGTAGACCAAGAGAAGAATTGCCGACTGTTGCACATCCAATAGGTGTCGAGGTGTCATCCACGGAGTATATGGACAATTCCTGGCCACTTACTGCCAGGAAAATATCCTCGGGAATGAGAAAAGGAACATGTTACATGCAGAAAGAGTCGCACTCCTACTATGACATTTTTTAAAAAGAATGCTCCTTAACATGGTGCACCTGAAAATAAATAAACAGCGTGGAGTCTGAAAACCCCAAATAGGGTGGGACCTGAAAATCTACAGGTGTCAGAAGCTCAAAAGCAGTCCAAGTGGCATGATTAGGACAGGGTATCTGGAAGTTACACATCAAAATAGGATGTTGCGATGGTAACCTCAACAACCCTATTAGTGGTTGAGGTTACCATAGCAACAGCCTATTTTCCATGATGAGGTTCATCAACGGAAAAATCTTTGCCAGTGTGCAGGGACGATTTGAACCGAAACTATAATTGTTCAGTTTGGTCGCCACTCTTGTGTGATTTTGTAAACGGTGTTTGCAAGGCTTTGGCCAAGAGTCTGGATCACCCAGATATTTACATTCAACCCCTCTATTCACGCTAGGAAGATGGTATTCCTAGCATGTATGCCAGAGGTACCTTACATATCTTCAAAGCTAAGTGTATGGTTTTTCATGGGTGAATACTGAATACCATGCACTCTTTCCAAGGGTACACCACTGGGATACCACACAGGGATGGTATTTTCAATGACACCTTTTGTGACAACAACCATCTTTCGCCCAAGTTTTTCTTCCGGACCCTATTTTTTAGACTACTCGTGATTTCATCGCCAAGAAAGTACTTGAAAGTTTTTGCCAGGGTACGTCCAGCACATATTCCTTTGAGTTGAACGTCAACATGCGATAAGTCAATAATGCGCTCCGGGCGAGCTCTTCCGCACTCAGTAAAGCTAGCGGACGTTTTCATTTTTCATTCTGCAAATGAAATAAAGTGATTATTACACTGACTGGCCAAGCAATGTTTGTGGCTTCTCAATGGACCAGAAGAGCAGCTCCAAAAAAGGTCAAGACACATGATATTTTGGCTGCCATTATTTGCTATCCATTTAGGCCACACCTTCGGGAGAATCAAACTTCATGCCTTTAATCCAAAGAGCTTCCGGGGAGAACCCTCCACCCCCGCTTTATTTTCTGCTACTAACGAGCCGCCAAATACCTCCTCTGGCTACGCACCTGACCAGAGTTTGGGTGTTCAATTTTAGGACGGAAATCCTGCAGCCACCTGCTCTGGAAAGCGTTTCTGCCTGGCTGCAATCAACAAATTGGCAATGTTGACAAAGAGCGCTTGTCGCCTTGCCAAATCACCTTTGCAGCAGGCATTTCCATTAAAGCGAAAGAAGTTTCCTTGAGAACTCCTTTCGTCCAGAAGAAACTCCTCAACTGTGCCCAGCGTTCCTATAGAGAAAGTCAAGTACCTCTTTCGAGGTGCCTGCAGATCAATTGAGTTGGACCGTTGAGGCTGTTTGATAGATTTGGAAATAAACATAGATGTTTTATGAAAGTACGTTTATTGAAGATTTCGAGCACAGATACAACCTTGCTGCTTGCCAGTAGCTGCTCTCACTGACCAGATGAACCCTGGTAATACGAGGGGTTTTCCCCTTCTTTGGTGGTTTCGAGGTACGCTGCAGTTTAACAATTTTGAGGTATTTTGTAAAATGTGAAATCTTCATGAGTGAGGAAAATAGAATGCAAGGCCAGGGAGAGAATCTTGGTCAATATGGAAGAAGAAAACATACTTTTAATACGCTCAATCTCAACAACCCATCTTTCTCCTTCACACTTCTTCCCGTCCAGGTCTGGTTGAAGTACGTCTTTGTTTTGGAAGTGGTTCTCATCGCACATCTGGGGGTTCAGGTCGGATTTGCCGTCAGGATATAATAACCGACTTATTGCTTAGTCGATGGGTTACTGGACTAGCAAAAACGTGGGGTCGTGCTCTTTGCAGGAGACGCTCAATAATTAGGATTTGTATTCACTGCAGTTGGCTTGTTAGGCATGTTAATTTCATTACTGCATTTAGTGAGCTGAACGACCTCAATAAATGGCACCGCTGTTTTATCAAAGTTTATACAGACAGTATCACTCACCCTCAGGGAACAGATCACAGCACATACCGCGTTTATGGTCAGTTGAGAGTTTTTTTCTTTTCTCTCACGTCCACTGCTGAAATATAGAGAACTTCGCCAAGGATTCAACCTTATAATTTTTTTCAGCTTGCCGTCGGTATTAAAGTCGGAATTTACTTCTAAACTAATATTGCAGCTTCCATTTAAGAAGAATGCGTTCATTTCAAAAAATCACAAATGAAGTATGCAAGGCGTTTAATTGTATACCCAGTACCCTCCCATTGAAATCATGGAGACAAACCGAATGATATAGTTCAAGTGCCGATCTCCACAAGCGCTTGAGGTGTTCGTCACAGATCTAGAACTGGCGATAAGTCGTCCTCCTGAGTACTAGTCATACACACTTTGACACGTATGCTCAAATTTGATCCTGGACCCTTTCCAATCAACTTAGTATCGCTCAAATCTAGTCAAGATTGGGAGAAACCCATCGAATGTGCGTGCGTGTGTGTGCATGCGTGCATGTGTGTGTCTGTGTGTGTACAGTAGTCTTTTACGTTTATACTGGTATTGGCCGTCCCGCGAGCCATAAAAAGTGACTGCTTCTCTGGGAGATAATCCTTGGAGGCAACACCATCGACAGCCCAAGGAGCCCAAAATTCCACGCAAATAATTATTGAATATTCTTACCGCCAGAGTCGTACAACAGGAGACGAATTGTCGTTAGTGGAGGGCGTTGACGAAGGAGAGAGAGAGAGAGAGACAGAGAGAGAGAGAGAGAGAGAGAGAGAGAGAGAGAGAGAGAGAGGAGAGCGAAAGATGGGCCACGTAGGTGTTTAGATTAAGACCGAAAGTGCGCAAACAGAAGGCACTTCGTCATCGACCTCCACGTGACAGGAGTAGACTACTACTTCCACTCAATCCGCGAGCGTGACAAGAATGTCAGACTTGTCACGCCTAACAATGTGCAGCGTGCAGCATTCAGCGTTAGTCAGTTCTTCTTCTTATGGTAAACATACATCCGATGGTTTCCAGCATGCCACGCACGTCGGTTCAGGGTCAAGCGGTTTGCCAACATGCAAGGACTTTTACAAGGTGCAGAGTGCTTTCCGACCATAAGTTTTCTTCGGCAGGTCCTCCGCGAAGGGGCGACCGCTTTCCATCTCTTAACAGCACACGCACGTCACCACCCTACTTGTTACAGTGAGAGAGCGGCTGCTACTCCTGTTGCAAAATAGCAAAGTGGGTGCGGGACCGTTACGATGCAAACGCTCAATATCATCGCTTGAACAACCGTGACCGATTTAAGCTCGAACGCCGAAGAGCGGTCCAAGCTAAGGAGACCGGCTCCACGGGGTAGGAAGCTGATGAGCGCCATTTCTCAGCCATAACGCAATTTAAAGTCTTCACTTTTCGCTTTTCACTGCATCACCCTGTCTACTTTCTCGGCCTGCCACAGAAAAAATTCAAAGATTCGGTATTCTTTCTTCAGCAATGTTTGTCGCCACTGGTATGTCCAATTTACTTAGTCAAGCATATTCATGGAGCCGACTGACAAGTACAGAATAGTAATGTCGAAATAACTTCTGGCCAGTGGCCAGTTCTTTCCTCATTTCTTCCTTCTTCTTTTTTTTTTTCTTACTTTGAAAGCTCTTTCGTATTTGGCGTTGCAGGTTCGCGCTGAGAAAATATCCTAAAGCCGACCTAACGGAAGCAATCTGTCCCCTTGGACTCCAGAATTAAAGCCTTCTTGACCAAGGAGCATCGGAATACCATACGCATGATGTGGCCAAGCAGGAAATGATTTTTTTTCTACTGATAAAGTCCGCTGTAAAAGCCCCATGCACGACCGATAACGCAGGGCTCGAGGGCATTATTTCCATTCCTCAGCTTGAATTGTGATACAAGCTGAGGAATTGAAACAAACTACTTCACTATCAGAGGGACCACTTTACGTCCGTGTCGTCTTCGGCGAGACGAGTGACGAGCTTGTCTCGACTTCTGCCGCGAGATTGGGCAAAAAGAGATTTTTTTCAAAAGCCACGATCTGGCAGACTGTGATCATAGGACAAGGTGCGGTGGCGACAACAAAGGCCGGTCTAGTCAGGGTGCTTTTCAAGCCTTTGAATTTTTGTCGCCAACGGTAAAATGAGAATATACAGGGTTTTCTTCCGTTCTGTCTCAGAAATGAATTTAATTAGGTTATTGGTGACTGTCGCAAAACAAGAGAATCTTTCCGCGCCCCCCCCCCCCCGCCATTACTAACGTGACAAGCAGGACCCTCAGTTTGCCATGGTTGGCGGGAATTTTCATGATCATTCCCTGCCTCACGTGCTCGCTCGCACGACCGATCGGGCGGTGGCATGAGAGTGGCAGTCGGAGATTGCGAAAACGTGGACGAGCCGGCGTTATTGAGATTGAGAGGGGAGGTCTTTTGTGAGCGCCTATCCTTCATCTCTCATCTGTCGTCTTGCATTGCCTCAGGCAGTGATGCCTTGAAAAGAAGCACGTGGATTTCGCCGCTGAACACTTGCAGCGCAAAGGAGGCGTGGGGAGAGTGGAAACTCGGCGCGAGTTGCGGGCACGGCCGTGAAAATGTGCATGTGACACAAGCTAACCAGTGCAATGCTCCGTCGCACCATGGCTGAAAAATCTACGAAAAGAAATAAAGAGAACAGTAGCTTGGGACTCTCGCACAAGCCGCACTGTGTCCTTACACGAGCTGGGCGGAACGAGGACAGCGTCGGTGAAGCCAGCGAGAGGTTCGAAGGGTTTTCGTGGAATCCCAGCCAAGTATGTGGTCAGGACGCACTCCGGTTTCTGAGCTCAGCTTAGTTGGCTTGAAGAAGCAGGGCCGTGGCCACTTCAAACGACGGTCAACTATGCGCCGCCCGCTACTCAGAATGTGACGAGGACTTAAACGAGCGAGTGCCAGATTCCTCCTTTCTTCGCCTTTCTTCTGGTGCCGAGATGACCTGCTGCGCGGGAAGCTAGATTCGCCGCTGAAATGGGCTGGCGATGAGGTGTTCCGCCCTCCAGGGAAATGTTCGCCAAGTCCGGCACGTCAAATGTCGTCGGCGGCTCTCCTTCCCTTTCTACCTCCAGTACATGCTATAATTGGGCCGAATTGCCAATTCAGCGCCGCACGTCAGGGCCAAATCCACGCGGCCACTAAACAGCCAATTGGCAGGTGTTCTCTCGGAATCGCCGCTCGCTCGCCGAAGTCAGGAAATATTTCCTTTCCCGCGGGCTCACATCCAGTCCGAGGAATTCTTGCGGAGTGCGAACGTGCCAGACAAGACGAACCCGAAAGAAAACAATCCGAATGACCCTTGAATGAAATCCAAACGTATCCACCACCTGGCTCTCCTTCTGCACCGTACACGCTACTCTCCAGCACAAAATGCATAAAAGGAAGAGTGGTTGGGACAGGATTGGCAGACAAGCCCTACCTGGCTGGTTTACTGAACCTTAAACGCTGTGAGGCTCTTTTACTGGCACCGACTGTCGTCTCTCCTCGCAGTTGAAGATGTCTCAGAGAACGATGGCGTTAAAGTTATGGTAAGCAATCGGAGAATGACCTTGTTCTTTTTTCTCTTGATGGTGAGACATTGAGCAAGGTTTAAACCGGGCTATTTCGGAAGCAATGAAAAATTCTCAACTTAAAACTTTGGTCAAATACTCTAAAGGGGGCGGAGCGGAAAGTTTAGAGAAGAAAGTTGGTGTTTCAACTGATTGCCCCCGTGCCTTTGTTTTTCTTTCGATTTCAGCTCGAACATTCTCTCGTCGGCCTTCACTATGTTTGTCTTCGCCTCCATCACATGCGAAGTCGAGTCTTTGCCGTTCAATTCAGAAACACCTTTCAACCTCCAGTACGAAGACTTAGTTGTTGACGAGCTTCCGAACCTGGGCAGCTTGACATCGGGTGAGTGCAGAATCATTCCTACGCCATTTTATCTTTACCCTTTTCTAAAGAGGGTTATTGCTCAAAGGAGCGTGCTGTCATACTTAAGGGCGCACGTGGTCGTAGAATTGATATATTTATCCGACATGCCTTGTCCTTCTCCTCAATGCAGCTGGCGCGTCAGCGGGAGGGATCACTGCCGGTCATCCATGCGAATGTCAAAATCCGAGCAAAGAGGTCGTCTTCGTTGTAGACGAGAAGCTCGCGCGTCGACCGAACGCTGCCCGTTACGTCGAGCTGTTAATTAACGCTACCAAGGTGATGGAGGACCCTTACTTCTTCGAACGCGACCCTTCGGACCCAGGCTCAGAAGAAGTCCATTGCCGTAATCTCTACTCGCTGGTAGCGTACGGTGCCAAGAGTAGCGTCACGATCGTCACCATCGTCCGATCAGGTTCCAATCAGCAGAGGAATCAAATTCGTTCGCGGAACAGGTTTTTGAACGTCTTTCGCATCTGGCTAGCCAGACAGCAGAGTAACGAAGGGTCTGAACCTACGGAAGGCCCACCTAGCAACATCCTCCAGGCCTTGTTGGCGGCAACCAACCACACCCTACTCGTGCGATCTAACCGATCACCAAGGCGACTCGGCTTCACCAGGCAGGTGGTAATCCTCTCGGAGCATGACGAGACCTTCAGTTCCACGTCGCCGAACTTCTTCGAACTTCTCAACTTGCTGAGCGAACAAAGGCGAGGACCAGCAGCTACTCGGATTATTCTCCTGACCAATTACTCCATGCCTCACGCAACTGGGGAACTGCCACCACTGGGGAGAAGCAGCGATCTAGTCTACACAATCAGCAATGGTGGCGGGGTTTGCCAGATCAAGCCACACCCCGTCTCGTCTTACTGCCTCGAGCCCATCCAGCAAGGTGGTCTCGAAGAACTCAGCACTGTGCTCCTCAGCGAAGTGGCCCTCCTACTCGGAGGGCGTGTCTTCGGCTACCAAAACGTTGAATTTGGCTGCCACATCAGCTTGGGCATTGCCAGCGCCCTAAAGTGGATTGCCTGGATTGTAAGTGACAAGAAAGATGCCCTCTTCGTAAACCACTAGTTTCGAGATGGTACAGAATACCCCGGAAGAACCTTTTCTTCTGAGGTCACAACCAAATGTAAACTTTTCTTCTTGCGTTTTGAATGGTCTAGATCTTATGCCGGGTTCCAATTGAAAATGTCTTCATGACCGATGGGTTTTTTTTCTTGCCCATTCTGTTTGAACTTTCAGCATTCCCCTGCTTGTGATACCCCACCTCCTAGGGGTAATCTTTCCTTGGATCTGCAAGGCTGGGAGAGAAAGACTAGGAATGCCTCGATGCATGTGCCACATGGAGAGATCTCCAACAACACAGGTGGGCTGGGCCGAAAAATTATTGCAAACTTCATCAGGTTTGACAATAAAATTCTTGAATAATATGAATTTTCAATAATGATAGTGGCTTAATTGAGCCACACTGAGCTTGGTTTGCGTACAGCATTTCTTCTAAATTGTTGCACATGAGTTTCAATCTTTCAATGAAACAGTGTTTTTTTTGTACCCTACTGTTGAACTATGGTACAAAATTACACTTTGTATTTTCCTTTCTGTCCCATCTCCCCTCACTAGGGCTCTCTCTCTCCTTGAAGTACAAAAAATGCGGAGTAGCCAATCAGAGATTGTTTCCACATTTTGTTGCAGGGTCATGCTCATGCAGCTGCACCGAGAGGAAGAGAGTGACCTATGAGATAGCACAAAGACCAGGCCAAACAACTGGGGCTGACATAATCATTGTGGTAGACGAGACGGGCAGCATGCGCTGGAAGCGTGACTGGGTCCCTCAGCTTGTCGACCAGCTAGAGGCAAAACTAAAGGTTATGAACATTGGCACGAACCAGAATTGCCGCAACATGTACTCCTTGGTGGGCTTCGGCAACGGCTTGGAAGAGGGATATTCAAGAATTCTCAGTATACCTGAGACTGGCGAGCGCATGTTCAGTGCTGACCAGATCTTGTCGGCGACAGATCAGCTCCGTGATATATTCGACCCGGCCATGCCCAGGCGTGAAGACGGTTACCAGGCGATGAACTATGCACTTCGCCGTGTTCCCTACCGTCGCTGTCCGAGCATCTTGCACTCTTTGGTGCTCATCACGGACGAAGATCGTGATGTGATCAACGAGAACATCACACGGAGAACAATAAGGCGATTCATCCACCGCCGGGGTTTCTCCTTGAATGTCATTGTCAACAACACATTCCGCCAGACTACCGCAGAGAAGTTCCTTGGAACAAATGGAAACAAGACGTTTGCTCTGAATGAACAGACAGGCGGGGTGATTTCACGCCCAGCAGGAGGATTGTCCGAGCTCAAAGGCTACCAGGCAACGATCGAGGACTACACATCACTTGCGCTGAACTTGTCCGGCTCAGCGTGGAATATCAATGTTCTTAATCGACAAGCCAAGGTTGGCGTGAACAAGCTGACTGATGTGCTGACCACTGAGATATCAAGGCAGTCGATGAAGTGCAGGCAATGCCGCTGCGTTCGTCAAGGCGCTTTCTGCACGATTGCCAAACGCCAAGAACGTTGCCTACCAGAATAGACTAATGACATTGCTTTCTTTTTGTCTGACAAAGCAGTTGCCGTTTTTCCATACAGTGTAGGTTCACCTTTCAGCTGTTTCTTTCATCCCCATCCCTGTATTTCCCTCTCAAATTTCTCAGTCAACTTGAAGCCTTATCTAATACGCTCTTTAAAGATGAAGCCTAGTTTAGTCCACACCCCAACAGACTAATGATAAATCCCTCCATTATCCTCGTAATTGCATTCTACTGACCAGCTAATATACGTTTGCCAAACTTCTTTACCGCATTACGCTTATTTAACTCTGAACTTGTTTAACCTTCACGGCTTAGGAATTTTACGGGTTTTTTCTTTCAGAATAAAACTGCTTTCCATCTTTCTACAAGTTTTTTTCCTTCCATTGTTGTTGCCTGTAGACTTCTGTACTTTCAGCCTCATGAATATTGCTCGGGGAAGGAGTGGTTTGATGTTGACCAATTGCACGCCATGTTTTCAAAGAAAGATTTCTTTCGAAGTCCCAGTACAAGTTGCAGTCAAGCCTACGATGCAAGTCTTTCGCTTGACGAAAAAAGTTTAGATCTCCTAGAATTTGATGCCCTTTCTATATGCCGGATTGGAAGCATCCTTAAGCTTGGACCGTTGTTTAGGCATGTCCGATGAAGATGAGTTAAAGTTGTAAGCAGCCTTTGGTGACGTGTGCGCTACGATGACAAGCTATAACCTTTATGTCATCACAGCTTTTCCATGCATGTGGCCTGTACGTGCATTCACTGTCAGACTGAGACCTTCCAGAAAACGTTTCCACAGCTGGGCATGATGTGGATGCTCTTCAGCTTCACTAAGACAAGCTGTACTCGTGGAGCTAGCACGTCTTGTCAACTTCAAGGATTACTTGTCAAATTCTCGCAAGAGCACGTGTAGCTCTAATTTGGACAGCCGTTTGCGAGCATTACGAAATAACAGCGAGCGCCTGAATAAAGCGAGCTTGATGGCATCGGGTCTTGGATTTCTTTAACCAAATATTTTATTCGCTGATCACCAAAAGGACCTGAAATGGCGGAAAATATGAATCCACCTGTCTCAGCCCAATGAACTCAAAAACGTGTGTGTCAGCTCTCGTCAGACTTTTCATGTCTGTCGCTTCTCTTTCACCTCCAAAATCGCGACCATTCCAGGCGTTCGATCTTCCTGCCTGTGAAAGAGGCAGAATTATAATTAATTCCACCATTTGTCTTAGAAAGTATGCGATGGCGAGCTCTTCGAGGGACGTTATTCATCGGAAAGAATCTACCTGTAACACTAGAAGCTTGAAATTAAAAGACTCAGAACCGCCATGTCGACAGGAAATATATCTCCTTTCTTCAGTCGTAAAAAACCAACCGGTTCATAAGTCCCTGCCCAACTATACTAATTCTCAACTTCAAGATAGCCGCTGCCCAATTTACAAGCGATTTCACGTTAAACGTGCGGTGTCTAAGTGTCTCTTTCCTCGGTCCGAAACCGCCTGTGGCGAACTGCCGCTTTCCTGAACTGAGCCCATCCCAATTGAAGGGTTTTGACAGCTTATTAATTGTGCGGCTTTCTACGAAATCTCTTTCGCACCCGCACGCTCTTCGTCGACTCGAACGATGCTGCTGAATCCTGGAGGCATCGAAGGATAGCATTGGTGATGAATTTCTCATCTGGCAAGAAAGACCGATGGGGCGGTAATTCACAGACACGAGTGCACTGAGAAGACCGACATTTTAAGTGGAGAGAGAGAACTGAGTAATCACACACCGAGTACGCGGACCTCACAATCGGTTGAACAGACATATCCGTGCAAAAAGGGAGTGCTCGTAATATGCGATTTCGATCGCGGTCGCGAGACGTGATACGCCATGGCGGTTCGAAAGTTCAAGCTTCGTCAATACCAGTATTGGCGCAACTCACCCTTCGCTTCGCTTGTCAGTATCCTTGCCTTGAATGTCTCGTGCTAGATTAAAACCTTCCTACAAAAGCCGGGGATTACAGCTGTGTGCTCGGCAAGAGGATGGTAACGACACCTGTTTCAGCGGCCTGCCTTGCAATTCTGACTAGCGAAAGCGATTCCAATATGCGCTGAAGCTGGTCAGATAACTCCAATGTGGTCTGAAGCTAGCGCTGGTGATACAACTCCAATATGCTCTGACGCTGGTAAGACAACTCGTTTTGGGAGGGAGATGATTCTTTTCAAAATGTTGTCACATAATTTGCAAATTTGCTCCTTGTGATGTTCGGGGACTGGGTCCAGAGAGTATATGCAGATGTCTTTGTATCAGCGGCTGTCCAATGCTACCAGCAAGAACGTTTCCATGGAGAAAGTACATTAAACGTATAGCGAAATTCATGCTTCCTATCTTCTGGAGAATTGCGTGTTACTGAAAGCACGATCAAGCCTCTAGTCTGTTGTGTTTGGGAAAGCAAGCACCGGTACGGTAGTCACCTTCAAAGCCTCGCCGACTTTTGTCAGAATTGAAAGAACTGAGCAGGTCAAGATCGGGCCAGAAAGCCGAAGTTCGGGTCGAAGGAAAATGCTTTTAACGCCTCGTTTCCTTTTGCACTTCGCATGAATCGCGGGTCCACCAGGAATCGAACTTCCAAGTAGGCCCATCGTTTGTGATGACTCCAGCTCCTTGTGCGTGGCCCATGCCACGTGCTCTCAATCGGCGATTTGACACGAGGGGAAAACTTGCCGCAAGTATGTGCTTTACTCGGGCAGCTGGTAGGGCCGAGAACGATTGCAAAGAAAGCCGTTAAGTGCTCCTCGATGTTACTTTTTTCTGCTCTCGCTCTGCTATTCTCAGACGAAGTGCCTTGCGGAAATATAGTCGTTAGAAGGACCTTAGCTGACATTCAGCATTTGAAGAATTTGAAGGCGGTAAGCTCGCTCGAGGGGAGCTGTGCTCGAGAACCTCGATTCAGGCCATGAAGCTTTCCCAGTCCTGTGCTGGCGTTGCATTGCGCATGCTCCGTGGCATTTCTGTTGGAGGTCGGGTGAAGCACCTTCCAAATTTCCTCCTGTGCAAACGTTATGCTTCTTCAAGTGCCGGTTCGAAAACTTTTGTGAAAATTTAATTCAAGTATACACAGAACGAGACTTCTCAGGTGAGTCCAATTTAAGCAAGAGATTAGACAGTCTGTTTCGAGATTAGACGGCCTTGCCAAACAATCAGTTCACCTCGCGTATGGTCTTACTACATTTTCTGAGTTCTGTCCTTTGGTGAGAGTCGCTATCCACAGTAGCCCTCTTAACGAAGCGGAGAGTGGGCAAATTGTTCGCATCTGTTTCGCCTTAGGGCATAATATTATTATGGTTTACATGTATGTCGAGCATTGGACTATCGATTTTACTTCTGTAACACCATGTATCGGGTTGAGGAGGTACGCATACACGGCAACGTATTCCACCTGCGTTTGCCGGAGGCTGAGAGTTAAGCACTTTAGTAAGCCTCGGGCTGAAAGTTTGGACAGCCCCGGTTCAGCGCTAAAGTCTGTGCAAACCGCACGTGGCGATAAGTCGACCAAACACGCAATACTGATAGGCCAAGAGCAGGTACACCAGACACCACAGCGGGAACGAGAAGCAGTATCACGGAATGGGGGTCAGCCAGGTGCCCTTTCTCGGAGTCAGACTGGTCGACTGGGCTGGTGTTCTGGCCAGCGTTGTATCTGTCGTCCTCTCGGCGATTCACCGAATTGTTTCGATATCACACAGGATCATGTACACACGCAATGAACATAAACGCACCTCTGTCACAGACGTTGCCAGAATGGGCTGAAGAAGAGAGAGAGAGAGAGAGAGAGAGAGAGAAATGTTGGGGAAGATTGAGAGAGCGACGTTTCGCCCGCTGGGCTACATCATGAA
>JAOWAR010225270.1:0-14365 GCA_028571005.1 Clathrina lutea | reverse complement strand
TTTGTAGAGGGTGTAATACTATTTTACAGCCTCAATTAGTCAATGAAATGATTGTTCGCCCCAATGAATATCGTAATGGTAGAGAGAGAAAGAGAGTTAAGATAGATAGATAGATAGATAGGGAAAGGGGTAGAGAAAGATAGTGAGAGAAGGAGGGAGGGAGGGAGAGAGGAAGTGAGGGAGAGAGGGAGGGAGGGAGGGAGGGAGAGAGGGAGGGAGGGAGGGAGATAAAGAGGGATAAAGGGAGAGAAAGAAAGAGAGAGAAGGGACGAGGGAGAGAAAGAGAGATAGAGAGAGAGAGAGAGAGAGAAAGAGAGAAAGGGAGAAATTGGAAACAGAGGACGGACAAGGAGAGAGGTACAGTCAGTCCTTGCAAATGTACAGCGGCGGTGCAGGCTCTCTGGACAATGTTGAGAACTCTCGCTGATAGTATGCCAAAAAGACAAAAGCCGTCTTCTTCTCTTTATGTATAGCCGAAGTAGCCGGGTCACACCCGCCACAGTCATGTGTTCCTCGTCTTTGATGTCTAAGTCTACCATTTTAGCTCCCTCTCTTTCTTTTTCAGGATCAAGCCGGGGAAGTGCAACCGCCTTTGAGTACGGCGGTGTCAGACCTACCCTTGCGATCGGCTGGAAGGCCTTCTCACAGGCCAAACGGTCATTTTCTTTAAGCCCGAACTCTGGGGAGAAGCTTGTCTCATTGTCGAAGCGATGTTCGGCATTACTTGACGAGGCGTCTCAAGTAATTGGCACTCAGAGGTCAAAGCTTGGATCTTTGAGGAAGAATTTTCAGGCCGTGCAAAGAAAAGTCCTTTCTGTCCAATAAGCATGGCGCCAGTCTTCAGTGCAATTTGCACCGAAAGCATTGTACCAGCAGATCTTACTTTCTGTTCCCTTGACCAAGTGATCTCGCGATTTTCCAACGACGGTTATAGATAGGTCCCCGTGTCACGTTTCTTGGTGGTGTGAATGCCTTAAGTGGGCACGGAGTATAGCAGGATTTGTCGACTCTTTGCGGGTGTACAGATGGTCTTGTTGCGTGTTTGCAGCGTAAATCGTCGTCTCACGTTCCGATTTGGATTCTGAGAGTCCTGACTGCATTGACTGCAAGGGAAGTGAAATGGGTGGTTTCGCTACAAAACCACAAAACCACACAATCGCTCCGCGCGCGTGTGCAGCATCCTGGCCGCAGGCCGGGAGTTCAGTTTCTGAATTAGGGTTGATACTTTTAATCCACTTTCATCACACTGCAGGACCGAAAATTGAGTGAAGTCCTTGAGAGCACGCTTTGTCCCCGAGGACATTCTGGTTTGACCTTTTATGCAGTCAGAGGTTCTTTGCGCCTCGCACACGCCAGTGTTCCAGCCGCCTGAAGAAGTTGTTGTTACAGTGGCGCCCAAACAGGGCATCCCAAGTCTGCAGTTGCTAGTTGGCTCGCCGCAGTTGGCAATGACATGTTACGCTAGGACGGACAGCAACAATTGCTGCCGTTGGTAGTTGCCGGGCACACGACCGGTCGACAAGTGCGCACAGCATTGTGCTTTCCCCAAAGAATTCCAATAGTGTTGAAGATGTTTTGTCACAAAATGTAACAAAGCGGACGGCGTGCTGCAAAACCTAAATGCAACCTTCAATATCGGGTTGACATGACAAGGTAATGTTGACAGAAACGCGTTGCTAGGTAGGCCACACTCACGGGCCTTTCAAAAGTCCGGATATGCCACTCGAGGGGCTGATGATCTTTGCTCGCGAGAGCGTGGACATGGCGAGGGAATGCCAGGGCAAATCGCTTTGGCCATTTTCCGCCTTCTCCACATTCAGGCGGCTCTTTAAAAGGCTTGAAGAAAAGATGTGCATTTGGACAGAAAGCAAGGTTCGAGTCTTGATCAGCTTTGACCGCCAGTAACGCGGAGTTAGTATGCTTCTAATTACAAACTCTTACCATTGCATCGGCGTTTGGCGACAGATTTTTACTGCCCTTCGCACGAGACTCGATTAAGCTCGACCTCCCTCCAGGCGGGGTTTGAAGTGCGCAGTGATCGTACGCGTTTGCAAGCCGGAGCAGCGAAGAGAGATTCTAAGTAGGAATTGTTTGGAGGCTGGGACCGCACCGACAATCATCTTTCCACGCGGGGGGTTTGCAGTAAATCAACTCGAACTGGAGTTTCTCTCCGGACGTCGGGAGCTTTTGTCAGCAGATTGCTGCCTCAGATAGCCCAGATCGTGCGTGAAATCCGCCACGACGTGCGACACCCTGGACGAAGCCAATAAACCGAGGTCTTTCTGGGCTTGGCCGCCACTTGCCATTTCAAATACTAGCTCTCCAAGGCCTTCGAACATTTCGACTCGTAGAGACCTTTCTGTTTGCGTTTTGTCACCTACAGCTCTTCGAAAAAAATCCGGGGAGTTGTTGATGCTGGAGAGTTCGAGGTTCTTATGTTTTGAAGGTTACCTGAGAGACGAGACACGATGCGAAGGTCAGTTGTCAACTAAATTTTGTCGTTCAAAGCGTGCGAGCGTCAAACTGATCGTGCATGGTTAGTGATTCCCTTGCAAAAGCTTTGTGAATCCATGCCCTGGCTAGCACTCTTTTTTGATATAACCATACGGATACAACCATACGGTTTTCGAGTCTCTTTTTCGAGTGTCTTTTTTCATTCCTACTGCCAGACTTTCATGCATGCTTCAATTAATATAAATGTTCTTTCGACTTTGCCCGCCGGGCAGTGTTCCACTCATGAACTCTTGTAGCTACGAAGAACTTTTCCTCCTCATCGCTCTCGTGCTGCTCAGCTGGCGGATCGACGCCGCACCGCGATCAGCTTCTTCCGTACGCGTTTCAGGTACGAGCATCCCGATCTGTGTGCGTTTGTTAACGATGTTTTACATTCTCTAGCTCTTTCGTGTGGTGGGCTGGTGGCAACTTTCCGGAGGTACAATATATTGCAGAAGCATGCCTTTTGTGAATCTGCTGCTCTTGGCCTGATCGGCTTTGAAAGCCAGGCAGCATGTGGTCCATGTCACAGCATTGTTGGTATCGGCCTCCGTAGTGCCACTACATCGACAGCAATCGGCTTCAGGGAACAAGGAAATGCTTCCACGCTTTCATAAGAGCGACAATCTGGAGTAAGATCCTCTCGACGGGCATCACCTTGTGTTTTGACTACATGCTTATCAAGCCGAGGAATTTGTCAGGCTCGGTTGACCAAAATCCTCGGAAAGGAATCTTGAAATGACCGCTTATTTTCGTAGATGCCAAACAGCTGCATTTACGATCTATACACGGTGAATTTTGTGGCCTTGGCGTAATAGGCGTGCTCAATGACACTGCCATGTATTTCGTCGGGTTCGCTCTCCTGAATGCTTATCGATTATCTGAGCATACCGCCAAGTATTCTTATGCAATAGCCGCATTCAGACTCCATTAAAACGTAGATCTACTCGCCAGCCCAGCCTGTGAGTGTCGGCGCCGTGGCTTTGCTGTTATCGAGTGACAGAACATTACGCTCCAACTCCGAGGCCTTAGAGCAGGCCACATAAGCCATTATACGCTTATGTAATTGGGTAACCTTGAACCACTAAGACTTGAAACTAGTGAAATATTCTAGACATGCGATCGGAGACATTGCAGCAGAGCTTACCATAGCACGAGAGGGGTTCAATGGCATTGACGTGAAAATGGAAGGAGACGAACAGATAGACAGAGAAGGCAGGACCGCCGCCTGGCTCAGAAAAGAATAGCGGGATGAGTTCTGCTGGTGGCATAAAAGTTCCCGCATACAAGCACAAACGCCGTGAACATTGTCCCCAAGGAGAGCCGAAATCGCGTGGAGGGTCATTCAACGTTAATTTCCGTTGTAGACTCTCTATTGTAGGGCGGGAGCTTTGAACCATAAGCTCGGCTTGAAGCGACGAAAAGCGCAAGACACGAACACATCAATCGCGTTTATCGTATTTTAGGATACCCAAGGAACAACGACACAAGCTTTCCACTCATCCCTCTGCCTGAATGCAATTATTACGCAAAGGGTGATTTTTCGCACCCTGGTTACACGAGGTAAGTACCAAAGTCTAACGTAACAGAACCTACAATTATATGCGCCTATAGTTTCTTTGTAAACTGAGCTTCAAGTGGGGCGAGCTCGTGAAAGGTAAACAAGAGCATGCGCGAAAAAGAAGCGAAGAAGGACAAAAATATGAAGAATAGACATCGCTCTGACATTTTGCCCCTCAGGACGTCTTCAGAAAGGGATAAGGTGGGAAGATGGGAGAGATTGGGCACACATCTTCGCTTCTTGTTTTTTTTTGTTTTTTTGAAAGATAGGAAGGAAAGATCGAGGCGGCGTGCCGCCGAAACGACAAGTAGATTAAGACTGATTGGGAGACGGCTTCCGCATTTCTCTGCGTCGGATCTTGAGAAGATAGAAAAACCATGGCTTTTGGGATTTCGGGAAAGAATGAAGCGGGAAAGACGTGGAAGGACTTCGTTAATTATCGATCTGTCTGCCTGTTCTCTGCAGGGCTCTGGCGGCAAGTGGATTGCGTGGTAAGTTTTCAGCGAGGACACAGCACGCATTCACGACATTGTTTTTATCTCCAAACTGTTTAAACTTTCAGGCGTCGACCGTGTAACACGAGAGCGCGCCAATTCCTTTACTAATAATTGGCGTGTACTTCTGCTTTTCTGGTCAAATGTCGTTCACGTCATCATTTTCACTAAGCCGATTGACTGATGTGGGTCTCCTCGGGCGTTGGAGATCACCTGTGTCGACGAACGTGAATTTCACTCCCAATAGCTGCAGCCGCTGGCTCTACCGCAGTACATCAGGTACATGTACAGGCAGGGCTATGCGCGTTTACAGCGAAGCTGCAGCACTGGCTACACCATTTATGATAGCAAAGCTGCTGTCAATCGGCCAATGACGCAGAGAACACAAAGGTTCAATTTCGAACAAGTGGGTCGCTGATGAAGTCACGTGACGTGATTAATTGACTGTGAGGGCACTTGGTAAGACCGCCAGCGCTACCCTACCTGCCTGGCAACTGTTCGTCGCAAGAACGACCGCGGAGGCTCACAGCAGTCGGTGGTCTTGACACGAGGAAAGGAGACCACTTAATACAACACGCGTCCTCCTATAGCAAGACTTCTGCGTAAGACGACCAGAATGGAAAAACCCTGGCGATAAGGACGACACCCTACATAGCTACCCGACCGGAAAGGCTACCCCCAGAGCGAGGAAGCTCAGCGGGAGTAGTCATTTTTCATCGTCAAGAGTTTACGTTTCAAAAACAAAGTGAACTAGCCATTATTAAACTTGCGTCTCACCTGGATATCTACTCCCCGAGAATTCATCTTGCCCTTTGTGTATGGGTTTCTCAGAACTTTTGCTCCCCGCTCGATGCTCCATCTTACATTCGATCATTAGTATAGCAAACACAATCGAGCTTCGCGTTTCACACAAAGCGTCCAAGTCAGCCAAAACCAAAATACAATGCTCGTTACCACAATCCGGCGAAGGCTTCTGCCAAAGAAGTTCTACGTAAACATTGCGGCCAGCCACTTTCGCGTCAAACTCGGCAAGCCATCTTCACCGAAGGCGCTGCAGCAGTCCGTTCAGACTTGCATACGTACATCCTTCCGCTGCAGAGTTAGGCCCATTAGGGTAGGACCACTTATCGCCCAGGGCAAATTAATTTCAGCAACTTCAACAAGACCTTCCCGTGTCGAGAGGCTGCCGTCATCATTGAGCTGTTTAAGCGCTAGTTTTAGCAGCTCATGGCCCGACCACACACGACATGCCTCTTGAGAGCAATGCTTAAGTTCACGGCAGGGACCCCACAGTTGTTGCAATACTTTCGCCAGTGTTTGGCAGGAAAACCGCTGGTTAGACCTGCTCCTTTACACAGTCAAGTGTTCCGCGGTGAGCCTATGCTGCAGCCAGGAGCAGATGCTGTTTCCATGCGCAGCTGCTGATCCCGCCAAAATTGGGACAATGTGCAGACGTGCAGGAGAATGACGTCACTCAAAGTTTTAGTATACCAGATCGGGCGAGAGAAAAATCCCGGCAGGTCGGTAGAGAATTAATGGTGTTACTACGAATTTTAGAGAGGTGAACGAATATAAAGCTGACATACTGCTAGCTCTGTGCTCCCACCTTCGTGCGCGCTAGCCTCATGGTTCGAGCTGCCTGGCCTTGAGGAAAATGCTGGTCAGCTTAACAGCAGATAGGTGAAGTGGTTCTCACTCGGAGTTAAACTTAACTACTTCAATAATTGACATCTTGCGTGCACGAATTTACCTCACCAGACACTTTCTCTTTTTCTGTGCGCGCTCAGCCGGGGAACGCCTGCCCGTCATCGGGCGAGCGTTGCATCGCTCTAAAGCAGATCTGTCCGGCAGGCCACACGGGCACGTGTCAGCATGACCGGAAGCGGGCTCTTCAATACTGCCTGCAGACGTCAGAAACCAACAGTGAGTAAAAGGAAAGAAGGCTACTGTGTGTGACCTCAAGCAAGGTAGTTACAGACTTTGCTACATCAATGAAACAAGGTTGCCATTGGTACCAGCTGGTGAGCCAGAAATGAACGAGTTGGCATTTTCAGCTTCAACCCGTTGGTATTCCGGAAAAAATAGTAAAACTTTGAGAAAATGCTTTAGGAAGCTGACAATTGGCTCATAAATGTCAGCTCAGTCATATCCATGGCAACCATCCGACAAGTGGATTCAGCCGGAAATCATAAGATGAGGAGCTGCCACAGGTAGCTCCTCAATTCTGTCTTCTTGTGTATCTGAGTGTCCGTAGGGTTTTAAGGGATGGTGGAGAAAAACATTTTTCTGTGGTTGTGGCATGTGCAGCGCTGATGAAGAGGAGAAGAGTCACAGTCTTGTCGTTGTTGCGCCACGTGATGCTCTGCCACCCCACAATATCCAAGACCATGGAAGCTCCAATACACTCGAAGACAAAACTGAGCAGCTAGCTCTGGCAACTCCTCGTCGTAATTAATCTGCTTGTGCGCTGGATGCAACAAGATCCAGCTCTGAAAACTCCTGAATGTCTTGTTAAGTGAGGGCAGGGAGAGATAGACGGAGAAATGGATACTTTTCTCTCTCTCTCTGAGGGAGAAAAGTAAAATCTTATTACAACTTCGCTGGCACATAACTTTCCGGTTGTTGTGCAAGGTACATAAAAGAGCGGAATGGCATGTAGAGGAGGGGCGATCGTTAACCAAACAGACCCCTCAACACTCTTCACCGATGACTTTTTTTGTGAGTGGCCAAGGATTGAACTTTGAGCTTCAATGCTGGTCGTTGTCATGGAGCTGCAGCTACAAAAAGACAAGGGGCTCCGATAGTCTCTCCACGCAGTCTCTGCTGAAGGCTTTGGATGCAGCAGTAATTGAAAAGTGCGGAGCAATTTCAGGCAGATTTGCCAAGAGAGAGAGAATTTGAGAGAGAGAGGGAATTACAAGAGGGAAGGAGTGAGGTACAGAAGGCGGCGACAGGGAGGTGGGGAGGGAAGAAACGAGTAGCATAAGAAAGGGATAGGAAGAGAAAGGGAGACAGCGCTGGAAGTGGCGGGCTGAGCAAGAGTTTGAGCACAGGCATCGCTAAATGTTTCCCTTAAATATTGTAAGCAGTATCCGATCTTGAAAAGGAGCATTACAGTTCAAGTGATGACTTTCTGTGTTGACATGTTATATTTCATCTCCAGCATCTGGTACGTCACCAAGAATACTCTGTCAGGTTGGTTCATACCCATGCATCAGCCCTCGATGTAATTATGGAAATTTCATTTCAATCTGCACTTAGTATGAAGCAGTGAGGAGGTGATGGAGAAAGAAAGAGTGCGTGTGTGAGAAAGAAAGAACGGATCGAGACGGGCTCAGGATTCAGATTCGTTGGAGATTATGGTTGTGCGAATATTCTATTTCGCGTTGCGCAGGTCTCTACAAATTTTACGTGCGGTCAGACATGTATATTGATTGAAATATTACTGATGTGATATGCACGAAAGATATAGTTGGGGTTTGCAGGAAATCTGGCTCTTTTCTCCTTGTGCTCTTCGTGTCTCTTTCTTGTCTAGACCTTTGGTTGTGGACGGTGTGCAATCCGCAAATGTGGTGAGCTGCGACCGTTGTGCATCCTTGGACAAGACTGCGTTCATCGTTCAGCTGCACTTGGAGTTTGTCAACGTGAGTTGTGTGCATGCCCACTCTCTGGTGCATAGGCGTCTGTGAATGCACATACATTTGCGCAATGGCATACACACATGCATGCACACGACATACAGACTCGCTCAAACACACTTGGTGTAGAATCATTATACGTTTTTTCCCCTGTAACGCGGTGAAGGCGCTTCAACTGATGAAACCATCGGTCTGCCTGCTGCTTAGGTAATTTCTATTTTGGAAAGCCTCGCAAGAATGCCTGTTTTGCCCTTCTCATTAGTCTGACCGTCATTTTGTCAAATCATGACGTGCACGCACCCACACACACCGCAACAGCACACATGCATAGACAGCACCTAAAATTTAGACAAGAACGTGTTGAGGTGCGTGTTTTTGCAAAAGGAGGTGCATTTTTTCTTTGGATGATAGCACCTTGGCAAAATCAGCGAGTCATGGCGATAGGCGTTTGATTTCTGGGGATGTCCTTGGAATTTATTTGAATTTAGCTTCCATGCGCACAGCACAAACTCTTGACGCTTCATTCATGATATGGCGAGCACGATTCCTCAAGACATGGGCTAGTATTTTGGCAAACTTATCACAGACATTATGCAGACATAGATTACTTTCTCCCAGTGTTATTAAAAATACCACCCCAGTAACCATGGTAACTACTTCTTCAATTAAGGTAACCTCAGTCAATGCTGTGAATTTGAAAATAGGTCTTTAATCCATGCACATCTCTCAATCTGCCATTCTGAGTCACCCTCTATCCAAGCCCACCACCATCTTGCCCTTTAAAAATCAGTTCCTATATATTGCATGTCACCGGCCAAGTGAAAAGTTGGTTGCATGTTTGGAAAGTGTGTCTGCAGCAATATTCAATCTTTTTCCAGGTGCGCTTTTTGGTGGGTGTTACTCCCACGTCACAGACGAGTCAGATCAGAAGAGGGCTGCAGTGCCAACCAGCGGGGTAATATGAAAATGAAAGAGTTACTTCCAAACAACACCAGCACCACACGAGCTCTGACGCTAGAAGACAGAACTAAGGAGCTAGCTCTACTCAATCTTATAATGGCTGCCCGATGAACCCGTTTATGGGACGGTTGCCCTGAAGACAACAAAAAGCATGGGAATAGTTAAAACGAAATGAAAAAACTCTATCACATGGGAAGAATGTAATTGGTTTTTTTTTTTTCAAATTAAAATGGAGGTGATATCGTTATTCGTTTGTCCAGGTATGAAGAAGGGCTGCGCCAACCCATCTGATGTGTCCTCGGTCAGCATAGAGCGTGTTCAAGGTGACTGCAAACTGGATGATTCTGAGTTACTTTCCTCGATGTTGGGCCGGCTTTATTGCTTTGGAAGAGATATGATTGTTTTCTGTAAATATCATGGGACACACAGACACACACTCAAACATGCACAGGCACACAATACCCACAAAACACACAACAAGCACAACACACACAACAAACACACCAAACACAACAAACAAAACACACAACGAACACATCACATAAAACACACTCACAACGAACACAACACACACACACAACACACACACAACAAAAACACAACAAACACAACAAATACAACACACACAAGCCCATGTGCACACGCAGACATGCTTCGGATGCTCTGCCTCCTTTTGTTTTCTTTCAGCCATAGGCAGGAAGAACACAATGAGTGGATAAGCAGAGAATTCCACTTCGACTGTTAGCACAGTTTAAAGCTACACACTTGAATGCAGTCTCCTACAAACATGCCAATGTACACCGCCTGCAGATTGCTGTGCACATCTGATCATTAGGATGCTATATCACACGTTACTGCTTTACAGGGAATCATGAAGTCATACAAGTTGCAATTTTGAATCGCCTTCTCTAAAATGATAGCCTTCCCCGACGCCAATCTTCGAAAATGTTCCCAAAAGAGCTCGTCCAATCACTGCTGGGAAAAACCCTAAACTCTAGCCTTCTTCTACTTTATCTTCTACTTTATGACATTTTGTTCACATTTTTCTGATCTCTCAGCGGTTGTGTATAAACCTCGACCATTTTCTGGCTAGGTGGGCATAAAACAGGCCCTTTGGTTCATGTAGAGTAAACATTTTAATAAACCACAAATACCATGACCATCTGGAATAAATATGACCCTGAATCATTCCACAAAAGGAGAACTGCACCCTGCAGATGGTTTATGAAATCAAGAGAAATATACAATATGTGGAACGATTTCTCGCTCTCAACAGGTCGTGATTGATTTGTACCGTGTCCCTCATTGGTACATGGCTCGAGTTTGCAACCTTGGCCGCGGCTATGATACACATTCAACGCCAGCGAAAGCTTTCCTTTCTATCAGGACGGCACTTGTGATGGTCTTTTCAAGGACAATTTTCACCAGTTTTGAAGAAAGTTATGGCCTGTTTGCAAGGGCAGTCCCAGCAAGACGGAACACTATTCAAGCTTTCTTTTAGCTTTGCCATTGTTGCGCAGCTGGGATTCGAAGCTATGAAAATACGGGAAGTAGTTGAGTGAAAATCCTTGTGTCAGTTGCTCAGACCAATACAATTTCAGCGTCGCCAGACAATGACTATCCTTACTTTTCTTCGATCCACTGTTTCATTTGAAGCTTATCGAGTGAGCACTTGTTTCCTGCAGAGCGCTGTTTTTGCAACCCGCTAGGAGGGATTGAGACACTCTGTAGACAGCGCTTCCATTACGGTATTTATAGCCTTGACTTTCCTGTTGTTCTTACTGGTGTTGTTTTTGTGAGGAAAATAATTTTTACTGGAAAAAACCATTTGAGAAAATGGATTTAACGAAATTTCAAAAAGCAGAATTTTCATTTTTTCGAGGGGAAAAGGAGCATGTCATGATTAGAGCTGCCCTGCATTTTTTTGTTCCAACACTTCCCATTACGACCATGAACAGAGCTCCTAAAGGCAGCAGTGACCTTAGATGATCTTTGGCCTCGGCCAAGCATCTGTCAATAAACTGTTTGTGAAAACCTGCACGTGCTGCTGGTAACTTCATAACCTATACAATCAGGATGTTAGTTTTAAACCCCCGGGGAGGGGGTTGGATTTTCTCACTCATCTTTAACCTGTAAATAAATCAAGTTTGGACCATTTTAATGTCTTCATGAGAGCTTGCAAGTCAGTGTGCCATGTTTTTTTTTTTTTTTTAAGTTGCAGCTCCACTTCTTTCTCTTTCCTCTTTCAGGTGTGAAGATCAAGGTTACACGGAGTAACGAGAGTGGCTACACAGGGCTGGTTGGACCACAGGGTGTCTTCTTGACAAGCCACAAAGTTAAGGTCAACCTAACAGGACAAACCTATCTTCGTCTGAAGCGCAACAACCGCCGCATGACAAGCAACGGCTGTGTGTGCCCACATCTCGAGACGGGAAAGACGTATCTCATTGCGGGACACATTGACAGGAAGGGCCGACCAAAAATCGATCGGAACTCTTTCATATCAACCAGTACGTCACGAGTGATTCGGCAAAGGCTCTTAATGAACTGCACCTCTTCAACATCGAAGCGTCGGAGGCGTCACGGGGAGGATGGGGCATCTGCAGAAATAGAACTCGAACTTGGTGACATCTTTGAAGAGAGAATCTCAGAAGGGCATCGAGCTATAATAATCACACTTCAATAATCAGGGAGAGTCACATTTGGAAGCATCCGAAGGAGCAGCACGTGCTCGCCATGGTGTATATTTCGTCAAAACCGACGAAATTCTCCAAACTAATCTTTGAGAAGGGGTGGGATCAAAATAATTAACCCACTGGAGCCTTAGGATTTAATGATTCCTGAAATCAGAATCAAAGTGAAATTGATCGCTGAAAAACCTCAAGCTGATTGGTGTGTTGCCGACATGAGGGGTAGTTAAGCAGCTTGATTATGTACTTTTTTTTTGAAAGATCGTGTCTTTTCCAGGTGAGAAAACGCATAGGAAGACGTTGAAGGTTGGGAATTGCTCAGCAGTTGAATGTAAATGATTTTGCCCGCTACTGCACGAAAATATTTCAACAGAAGAAAGCAATGGACAGAAGACATTCTTTAAGGAGGTCGTCTGTTGGTAAAATACCTTTGGGGAAAGAAGAGATGTGGCGGCACAGAGGAAATACATTGAATGAAGAAAATATAATGAGGCTCCGATCCGTTCCAAGAAAAACACCTTCTGCTTCTCCCTTTAGCTAAATTTCTACCCCGGGCAATTATCCTCTCGAACGACTTACCCAGAGAAGTCCAAAATTCGAATTCACTCTACACTTTGAAGATGAGACCTCACTCTTTGACTTGACATGTCTTTTCCAACGACATTTCTTTTTTTGAATGAGAAAGGAAAATCATGCTGAACACCCGCGGAGGCAGAGAGACGGGGAACGAAGAAAACATCGTTAGCCTCAGGTGGGCCTCGAACCGACGGTCTCGGATATATCGATTTGGGTTATACAACAGTTCGACGCGTGCCAGTTCGACGCGCGACTCTTCGCACAATGCTGTTCGACGCGCCAGCGCATTGTCGAGGGTTTGGTTAGATGACTGACCTGTTCGGCGCGCGACTATTAGCACAATATAATTCGCCAAGAGACTTGTTTCGACGCCTGACTTATTAGACGCGTGCGACCAGCAGCGGAGTCAAATTCGGCAATGTACTTGTTCTATGCCTGGCGTATTCGACACTGGGGGCCGGAGGACTAGCGCCAAGAGATTGTAATAGATTATCGCCAAGAGATTATCTGCTACAATTTTTCATATTTTGGGGCTAAGTATTTGCCATTAGTATTATTTGGCTGACGACTTTCAATAAACCCAGGTTGGTTTCATTTCACTTGAACATTCTTCGTACAGTTGGGATTCTTTGGTTCTGTAGCAACGGATGATGGAGCCATTGGAGCCCGAATACACGACGACGACGAAAAGAGGTCGCCCGGTTTTGCTTACGTGCGGGACAAAGCAGGCCGAGGGGATGTCGTGTACTGGAAGTGTGAGCAGAAGGACGAGCTAAATTGTAAAGGACGAGTGAAAAACGAGGGAGGACTCTTGATAGGGCAAACGGGGCGCTCATAACCATGCACCAGATCCAGTGTTGGGTGAGGTTGCTAGAGCCCGAGACAGCATAACTCAGAAGGCCGCTACGACGATGGAGACAACCCACCAAATCCTTACTCAAACTGTTGCCGATGTTTCTTCTGCTGCTGCAGCTCGACTGCCTTCCACGTCGGCCTTGAGAAGGGCTGCAGAACGAGAGAGAGAGTAAGAGCTGGCTGGAAATGCTCCTGTAAACACAGGAATTTGGCGGACATTGTTCTGCCGCCTTCCTTCCGAACAACACTGGATGGCAAAGATTTCCTCTTGCATGACAGTGGACCTGACGCTGGAGAACAGAGAATGCTCGTCTACTGCACAGAATAAAACTTGGCCCTGATGAGAGGTTGGGGAGGTGTGACAGTTGGTTCATGGATGGGACCTTCAATACAACCGTTCCAAGCCTGTTCTCACAGCTGTATACCGTCCACGGTCTCTTCCAAGGCCAAACCTTCCCACTAGTTTACGCCTTAATGACGAACAAGACACAAGCATCCTACGAGTATCTCTTCCAACAGTTGCTGGATGCTGAGCCTGAACTACATGTACAACCGATCTCCGTGTTGACGGACTTCGAGCTCGGCGCCATTAATGCCCAAAAAGATCTGTTTCCAGATGTGGAGATACATGTGTGTAATGTAAATAGATGCTACTTCCACCTCTACCAAAACGTTTACAAACACGTTCAGTCATCAGGTCTACAAGAACAAATACACCACAGACCCAGAGCTTGCTCTGTGGGCAAGGATGCTTCCAGCACTGGCTTTCGTTCCTCTGGGGGACGTGAATGATTGCTTTCAGGTGGTCGAAGAAAATGCTCCTGACGATCTGCAGCCAGTGATAGAGTACTTTGAAAGGTACTACATTGGCACTATCCTTGGCAATGGACAACGCCGGGCTCCCATGTTTCCCCCCACTCTGTGGAACGTAAACCACCGGACACAAGAGAATCACAATCGGACAAACAACAACATCGAAGGGTGGCACCGCCGGTTTTCATCTACTGTAACATGCCACCGCCCTACGCTCTGGAAATTATCGGAATGCATAAAGGTAGAGCAGAAGGCAACTAATATTATTATTATTATTATTACTAT
>JAOWAR010225159.1:0-14373 GCA_028571005.1 Clathrina lutea | reverse complement strand
GGATAATAAGCTAAAAAAAAAAACTGAAAAAAGCAAATACCTCCCTCTTTCTTTCTCCCTCTCTCCCCCCCCCCCCCCCTTTCTCTCTCTGATCTTTCCTGCCTATCGTCATCATTATACCCCTGCTGCCCGACCAAAATACCCAATCTAATCCACATTGCCCCTTTGCATTAGATCTGAGTCCTAAGGCTTCTTTCTGAACTGATTGTTTCTTGACAAAAGGGCCGGGGTATATCTGAAGCTTTCGAGATGGTGGTTTTGCCACCGAGCTCCGAGCTAACCGGCTCAAGGTATCAGTTCTCGTTCCGCATGCAAAGCAGGAGACTGGTCAAGCTAGAAACTAGACAGGCCGAGACAGGCCGGGCAAGTCATCCATCCGTTTCCCATTTCGATGAGTCCAAAGCAACCGTCTAATGAGCCTGTTAATGACATCTGAGTAGGAGGAAGACTTGCCTTTCTTGTGCAAACAACCGTGTTAATCGGCGCAAGTATCCCCCCGCGCCGGGTGGGCCCCCTCAAACGGCTTGCGTCACGCGCGTGTGACCCGTGACATCCATCGACGACGAAAGCCAGCTTAGGCGGTCGACGTGCATGGCAAGTCATTTTGTGTTATTTCGAAATGAAAATGGCGATGGCCGTTCAAATTTCAAGCGCCGGCCGAAGAAGAATAGTAATATCCGACTTCAATCAATATTATTGTAGTAAATCCATTCCGCTCTCTGGATCGCTCTCTGCCAGACATTAGAAATTTCGCTTGAGTGCGTGTTGATGGCCAGGCAGACCACACAGGTATACGTGATGATTGGCGGTGAAATTTGAAAACAAGACTAGCCTTGACTGTCAGCTGTAAATGCACGTCAGTGAAGATCGCAACAGAGTCGCAGATGTAACAACTGAATGCAAAACCCACTTGAAGTAACTCCAGTCGCTTCTTTCTTTAGCAGATTTCTCTCCCAAGTTGAGGACAGACTAACCCTTTAGCTGGCACTGTTGACGGATGGACGTCAGGCATTGAAAGAGAAGGAGGTCACCTACACCACTCATGGGCGGTTCACACTGGAGACAGAGGCATGGCGTGCAATCACCCCTGCTTGTTTCAATGCTTACACTGATAGTAGGAATCTCCTTTGCCCAGTGTGCACCAGGTAAGGTGATGTGAAGCACTGATTAGCCTTGAAGTCTTCCCAGAGGACATCGAATCTGCTGCACATTACCAGCATTCATAGAATTTATTATGTTCCTGTTATTGCAACCCAGACCAGTGATTGAGAGTGGCTGACAAATTGAAATACAAGTACACTACCTTAAGTGTGAAACTTTTTTTTTGGCATTTTACGGAAATATACTGTCAAAGGCTCATGCCCCGCAGTCATGTAGAGTAAACTTTTTTACCAATAATTTCTGAAATCATTTTTTCCTTTCTGCGTAGTCACTCTACTGATTAGCTATTCCTTATTTTTTAAGAATTTTTATAACATGTTATCTCCTGGTTTCAGTGCAGTTTCTCTTTTGAACTTAGCAGTTAAATTCAACAATGGACCACCGCCGAAACCGCCTGGAGGTTTTATTGGCATTCATCTGCCGACCTTTTCAAACCTGCCAATCGTGCCAAACCGCTCTCCAGCTCCTCTTGATAACAGTGTAAAGCCAACGAGGAAGCTTTCAATGATGCGAACAGAACCAGCTTCTCCCCTTGATAGCAGTGTCAAGCCAACGTTTCTAACTACTGCAACGAGGACGACTTTAATGACACGAAGAGAGCCGGCTCCAAACCTTGAACCAAGAACGCTAGAGATGCCAAATCCAGACTTACTGCTTTCCACTAGGCCTGCAATTGTCATGCCAAGGCAAGCAGATCCTACAACTAGCGCCTTCGTGTTGACTAGCTTGTCTTCAACATGGCGTGAGTATCATGATAAAAGTCTAAGCAAGGCATCATCAGTTGATCAACCACAAACTGTGCGTGCAGTCACAACAGAACCCAACACACCAACTAATGTCCCAATGATCATACCGGCACAAGTTCCTTCAACAAGCGTGTGGGCTGCTGAGTCAACAACAAGCAATGGCCAATCTCGAGGTATCAGCAAGACATTGACAAGTCCAACATATTGGACAGCACACCAGGAGCCATGGCTTCTGTCTGAGAAAAACCTGAAATGGTGGCTGCTCGGGGTTGGAGCGTTCTTCATATTGATAACGTCCATCATTCTTGTTATTGTCGTGCGAGTAGTCAGGAGGAGGAACAGCAAGGAGCTCCCAAGAGATGTGGAAGTGCGCGATAGAAGTAAGCAATGATGCAGGCACATGGTAGGCAAGTGCACCGAAGTCAGCGTCTCAGTCTCGGATCAGCAAACACCATTATTCAGTGATCTTCTCCATTTTCTATTCTTGGCTTGCTAGCCATCTGTGAGCACAGTACAAGACACAAATGATTGCCCACCATCCCTCAACCATTAATTTTTAAAGAGGATAATTTAATTATCAAATTGATTAGCCTTTTGCCAAATATTCCAACCAAACATACTAGCACAATAATCTAGTGCTCCTTGAAAACGTTTTGCCGATAAGACAGTATTTCGTTGACTTCATAAATTGATTTGGTCTTAGTACGTTAACTTATGGTTCCTCTTTCTTTACAGAGCACTTCTTTTGTGTCTCTTTGTTTCTTAGCTTCAACGTCTTACAGCGGATCGAGCACTTACGCTGAACATCGATTCTCCTTTCCAACTGTGGATGGGTAGGGAATTAATCTTTGATCGATAACTTAAGGTTACTTAATTTCTCTCTGAACCTCACTGTTGGTAGAAGCAGGATGTTTTCCAATGATCTGACAAACTGATAATTATGTTTTTTACTGCCGAGAAAGTACTGATAAGATTCAAATGTCGCAGTTAAAGACTTAATTCTCTTAGTTGTTTCCTTGTCTTTGACCATTTGTCAGATCTTTCTTGACCTGTGGCAGTGGCTTTATTCGCTTTCTTCTCTCCTTTCACAGACCAACCGGATACACTGACATTCGTCCCTGTACTCCTCTTGCGAAGCTGTGGCGCAGTCGTGGTTACTCAAACAGTTCGCAAAGAAGCGCTCACAAATCCATCTCTGGGGAAAACTCAAGCAGCATCTATTCTACAGCCGGTCGGCCGTTACAACAGCCAGGACCGCCGTCTCTTCCACCCAAACAAACAGTGCAAACATTCACTTCAAGCTCAGCTAATCACATCGATGCCTGCCCTCATACCCTGCCAAGCCAGAGTCCCGTGTTTGCTAAGCCATCAGATCAGAATCATCACTGCCACTCAGGGGTAGCATTTAGTGAGAGCTCGGCTTACCGCAGTGCCATGCCTTACATCACCTGTTCTCGCCATGGTTGCTCACACCTCTACAGTATTGACTCAACCTTGTGCTCCACACTTCGAAGGCACCAGCCTCCGTCCAGCTTGAGCGGCCATCCTGTTACGCCATACATTCACTGTGGATCATGTGCTGTCCAAAATGACAACTGTGTACACGATCACCATGTACTCACAACCATTCCCTCAAGCGAAGTCCTAGACACAGCCTGTTCTGGCCAGCTGTTGGCCACTCTTGACCACGCACGGCGTCTTGCTTGCGGAATGTCTTTCACAGACTCATCGGGTCGTGTCATGAGAATTTTTTCCAACAGGCAGGCTCACATTCAAGAAGATTCAGATGATTCTCGTTCGTCTGGATACATCGGGTCGCATGGTGAGTACCCGAGAAACCTTGTTTGAGGTCCATGAGCTTTTCAGAAATTTACATAAAAAGTGCAGGGCAATGGCTACCACAAGGAGGAATCTTCTCCCTAGGTGTTTTGAGTACCAGTTATGTCAACTTACCAGTACTAAGCCATTCTTGATCTGCAATATTACAACCTGTTCGAGAATTTCTTCGGCCTAATGTTAGTGCTGCGGCACAGCAGACGTGCTGCAAACTACCAGACAAGATGGCACTAAGGCCGACATGATCAATCTCACAATCCGGCCTGTCTCAAATACAAAGCGAAAACCATGTCACGTGAAACAACACAAAAATCAACACTAAGTAAGAAGAGGCACTTCAGTTTAAAGATTGTTGAAGATGAGCATTTTGGCGCTGGAACTGCCAAAATGCGATCCTGACTCAGAAATCATTGAAGCAATGCTTCCTGACTTCGAAGGTTCTATAGATAAGCATTGTATTTTTTGCACACTCGCTTTTCCCACTCTTTACTGACCAGGGGATCGGGACAGTCCAAACAGTAAGAGTTCTAGCTCCCCTCCCGAGAGGCCACTCCCGCCCATCCCTGGAGATACCAGCACAGACGAGGGGACACATGAAGTTTTAGATGCTCAGACCAGGCCAAGCAGATTACCGCAGCATGCACGGTGAGGCAAAATAGGGTTGCAGCATATTCCATTACCTAACTTAAGTGGACAAAGCAATTCCTTTGAAGTATGTATACACTTAGATGGTCTGTAATGTTTTCTTCTGAGACGGTGACAATGCCTTGGAACAGTTCTGTCTTACACTTGTATAGGTTACACTTGTGTAGCTTATAGCTTACACTTGTATAGTTTTCAGCCATTTTGTCAAAAGCTCTATTTAGTATGTAATATCATGAAAATAGCCTCTCAGAGAATTCACTGCTGGAGATCAATATTTATTGAGGCCATGAATATTTTTGACTCAATCAATTGGATGACCCTTTCACAGACATGCCTACTATGGACCACTTATCTAAGTGCCTTAATTGGAGTTGGACCATTCGGACACTGATTCGAGATCTTTGGCATTCATCTGTCTTGAAGGTATCAATGTCGACAGCGATCTGCTGTTGTCCCAAGAACTACAAATTCTGCAAGTTTTCAGTCCCAGCCAGAAGAAGCCCTTGAATATGGAGTGTACGACGAGACAGCATCAGTGATTGAGCGCAGGTTCTCGCAAGTTGTCAGTGAGCTCGAGGACTGGCAAGCTCACTATCCAGGATGCACAGAGCTGTAATAAGAATGCTGATATGTATCTTTACGGAAAGGAAGAAGAGAAAACAGAGAGTCGCTAACTATTCACAATCGATGACATTTTTTTTGAAGTGTAAGTGCAAGAAATCCTAAACCCAGTCTCCCTAGTCAATACTGAACATCGACCTTCTCTACTCTGTTGACCAATTTCTTGCACATCAGCACATCATACAATAGCAGAGGAAACTCTTCCAAATAAACGCTTACAAGAAATTATTGGCCATGCAAACAGTGGTGGGTATTTGCATTTACCACAGTCTATAGTTTTGTTATTCCCATGCAATGCGCTGGTAAAGTACAACAAAAGTTTGTGTGCATGTGTGCGTACGTGTCTGTTGTGATCGAGAGAGCAGTCGATTGAAGTCTCTGATAAACTGGAGCACTTCACTACAGAAGCGTTTTTATTCATGGTGATGTCTCTGTCAGGAGTCTGGACGAGCACAAAATGGGATATATCCTCGACAAGCAAGTTTCCATTCCAATCACAGCTCATGGGTAATTTTGAAATCTATGGGATTGAGGCAACTTCATGCAGAAAATCCGTACATAAGCCACGATTGAGTCCTTGACTAGGTGGTTAAGTTCATGATTAATTCATTTATGTAATACAAACAGGTCTGGCCATTTAGAGTGTAACATTTCTATCAGTGACAGGTGCAGCGGGAAGAAGAGAAAGAAAGCAAGCGCCTCAAATGATTCAGCATTGCTGATCTGTGAGCATTGGGCTTGTTCTGAAGCGCAATACCCACCATGCACTTCGCATTGGTGCGGAGACATGAGAGGCCTGCTCATGCGCCTTGACGCAGAGAAAAGCCACATAGACTCAATAAAAACCTAGAAACATCATTCAACTTTAGCAAGCAATGACAACAATGACCAGAGGAAATCTTGGGCCTAAAAAAAAACACAAAACAGTTCATAAAAACAGCCAAGACTGTCCATAGAAGGGCTTTTCACATCAGTGTGGATTAGTTTTGTACACGGATATCCTTGCAGGGCTCACAAGTCGGAGAATACTTTTTTGGCAACGCCTCCCAGCCGCACCTCCACGAACGTCCTGTAAAGTTCGCCCCAGTTATTGAGGGACGTCAAGTTGCGCCATCTGTGCAGCAGGGTGATCATGCACTCCTCCGCGTTTGGCTCACTCTCGTCAATACTTCTCAGCATTGGTTCATCGAAGGGAAGTGCCTCCACTTCTTCTTCTGATCGGGATGCATCCGTCAGGTAACGACCGACCGACTTCCACTTGCTGCCTGCTTCTCTCGCCAAGGCTCTGATGTCATCGTCAGTCACTTCCTCCCTACTGCCTTCGGGATCCATACCTGCCTGTCGGCGCCCAATTCCACCTTTCAAACAAGCACACATCACAAAGAGCAGGGGATCAATAGAGATACACGAAGAAATCACAAAGCAAATAAAACAACAAACAGATTCCCTAACAATCCATGGCCTGGTTGGTTACCTTGTAGCAACGGATGCTGAAAGACCACTTGCATAACATAAGACAGCCGACAGGATAAACCCAGTAAACTGCTTTTGGCTTACCACATTCCAGGAATGCCGTGCCTTGCTCCGGCACAGATGAGGTGCTTGAGCTACCCAGAGGTCGGCCACTAACCAGGTCTTCTCGTCTCAGTGAGGAGCCCGGGCCAACGACTTCGAAATCAGCTTCAAGATCCACAGCAGCCTGTGGGGCAACGGAAGTGCTAGCAGCACCTGGCATATGGGGACAGGAAAACAAGCCAATGAGATGCAACCGGGAGATAAATCTGATGGTTCAAGTTCGTACATCAAATATATGTGAAACTGCTATGGCGCAATTGAACGAAGGGCTACGAGGCGTACTTTTTAGCCCCATTGGCCAGTTCGCATCAAAGAATATTTTCATCAACCAAAAAAAATGGAAAAATACATACGCAACAATTAACACAGGATTATCAATCTAATAACATAATCAATCTACTCCACCTCTGCATCAACTGTTGATCTCATGGGTGCTGACACAACTAGATTGCATCATCTTTTGCCAGTAAAGGTCTTCTTTCATCTACGGGTTCCTGTTAAAGTTAACATAGAGAAAAAAAAAACATTCTTTCTTAGCACCAGCAGACAAGAGTTTGATTGAACAATATTTCAATTTGGTAGCCCTGGTCTTCTTTTGGTCCACTGAACTTAAAACAGAAAGAAGGTTCATGCAAACTGTTGGACGTTGTCCAAAATCATCTGCTGGTTCTGAGGGAGAACGTTTTTACTACACATCCTTGTTTTGACCTAATACAGTCCATTGAACCCTTCGGGTAATCTCATCTCTCGTGTTGTGTACTTCTTTGAACGGTTTTTGATTTGTGGCCTCAAGTTCAGTTCTCAATTCAATTCAATTAATTTAATACCAAGAGTAGACCGAGATATTTACACACTGACAATATATTTGCATACATTCATGCTGCTTGTGACATTAGCGTACAAAACTTTCCCCCTTGGGAGGTGCAGTGCTGTGTCTTCTGCGCTTTGCAGAATTATATTCAGCTACATTATATCACTTGAGTTACAATGTGCTAGATTATCAGTATATTTGAATATATCATATGTATTTATTGGATTCATACTCAAGTAATTGTCAAGGATTAGAAAGGATTCAGATGGGAATAAAAATGGAATTTACTCCATTCTAGCCGCATAATGCGATTTCCTCTTTGGCGAAGACTTAAAAAACTGTCGTTGAGCACGGTACATGATACTCCTAGCAAATTTGACATATCTGTGTTGCCAAGAAAAGGACAGGCTTGTTGAAGCTCAGTTGCAGACTTGATGACAGGCACGTGGTTAACAGCGTAAAACATGAATATCTTTCGATACCCTTCATGGTCGTCTGGCATTGTATAGGATCAAAGTGGAGACGAAGTGCTTGCACTGCTTGTGTGTGCACCTTTGACCTTCACCTTTGACCTTTCCAGCTGACAGTGATGTTCTATTATCAAGCTGTGCTTAGCGGACTCTCTGATTGTAGAGCATTGATGGCCTTTTGGCACAACACATTAAATTGTTTCTTCTTCGTCTCAACATTCATTAGCTGACTTGCCTGGGATCAGTAAGTGGGCTACTTTCTCCACCAGATGCGGCTGTTTCTCGTGCACGCAGCGAACAAACTCCAGCCTCGCACGGTCGTCCTTCCCTCGAAACGAGCTAAGCAGGTCCTCCGTCATGTCCCGACTGCTTCTTCCCGCCTTCTTCATGCCCATCAGCGAATCAAACAGGTCATCGTCGATCACTTCAGCAGTGTAGAATTCCGAGAGTAGGTTTCGGATGTCTAGTGTGCTGGCGAATGATGCCGCGTTGGTCCTGATAAAGTCGCTCAGCAATTTGGAGTTCTCCTTGCTCAAAACGCTTTGCTCGGCCATCTTGTCTGTGACAACGATTTACTGGTCCCTTGTGACAGTGTACCTCTGTGTACCTCCAGCTGGTTTTGGTCCAAGGTGGAAAAAAGACAGACGCGAGCTTTCACCCTGACGTAGTGGGACGTGACCACGTTCCGGCTAACCTGCCACAATAGCTTCACTTCACGAGCGGTTGTGTTAAACCGTTCTCAGTGGAAGTTGGACACCTATGGAGAAGCACTGCTCGGCAAATTTGGTGATCGAGAGTAGTTCTTCTTAGACTGACGGTGACGATGACGGTGATCGCATCTCCACACCACTGCTTGCGATCACGGCGCCGCATTTACTCTACGTGACTCGAGCCACGCGCGCGTAGATCACGGTAGATCTAGGTACCAGCACATTATCACATCTTGGGGATTTTTCGGGAGGATTCCTCAGCTGTTTACGTCACGTCATACAAATAATGCCAGATCTGGATCTGGACGTGGTTTTAGCATGTTTAGTAGAGATCCAAATTGACAGTAATAGTAGCAGAGAAGAGAGAGAGAGAGAAGGAGAGGTTGATCTTCAAATCAGAAAAGGAGAAAGGAGAGAAGAGGGACAGAGAGATAGAGAGGAATAGAACGACGCTTCGCCCAGTGGGCTTCTCAGATCTAGATCTACGCACAAAGCTTTATGGCGTTGACCGTGACCACGATAAGTGCAGGTAGGCTGTCAAGCTAGGCACCACGCCGTGCTCCAGACTGAATCTGTCGAGGTAAAGACGGAAACTGCAGAGCCAGCAGTGTATACTCATCGCTATTGTCCCTGCACCAGGTTTACTAGACGCTTGGCCGAACTACATGTACGTCATTGACGCGACCATCTGGACCAACTAGTTGGCTATGTCGAGGTCGTTGCCCGCCATGAGTGAGGCAAAAAGCCAAGAAGATGCAGGTTCTGAAGGTCTTGGGAAAGCTGCCATTCGGCCTCTTCAAAAGAGTTTCAAAGCACTTTTGTCTGTCGTGGATCCCGTAGCGTGTCTGGACCATCTTTTTGTCGAGGGCGTCATTGACGTGGACTTGATGGATGACGTTCACGCCAAGCAGAAGTCAGATGGGCAGCGCGAAGCAGCGAGAGTGCTGCTGATGGCTCTTATCCGCGTTTCGCAGCGAGAGAAGTCCCTGCGAGCGGCCAAGGAGCTCTACGCGGCTCTTATCGAGGCCGGGGATGAGATGAGGAGCGTCGCCACACTGTTGGGGCGTTCTGTCGATGAAGCGGAAGTCGAGCTGAAGCGAATCAGGTCACAGTGTGAGGTGCATGGTGAGTCAGGGAGGGGCACACTGCACATGCGCTATTCTGCATGTTTGTACCAGTCGGCAATTTGAAGATACGCACTCTACTCTAAGGGTTAGAACTGGACCCCCAGAGAAAGAGTAAGGTGTCGACGGGCCTCCCCATCATCGGTCGGTCCTGTAGTGCTAAAGCGCTAGAACTTGTCACGTAGACATATAAGCTTAAACTCGAATGGCTGAATCAGTCTACTCCGCACAGGACATTACCTCACCGACGCTACTGGTAACCTCTTCCCCCAATATGCTCTACCCTTTTTCCTATTTCTAGCCTGCTCATGTATGATCAGACACATTAACTTTTAGGCTGCTGATGCTGTTTGCCCCAGGCAGAGTCTAAGTTTCATGGCATCCTGACATCCGGGCCATCTATGTCTAAATTGGAGCATTCATTTGACTGTGTGCAGTCTTATTGGCCGAGCAGGTTATTGGCCGAGTAGGGGAACTGCCAAAACTAAAGGAAAGCTTGACAATATCGGCTCTGGCATCAGTTCTCTGACTTTTCTATCAGCCCTTTCTCTCTCTCCCTCTCTGCCACCGCCTCTCCTCCCTCTCCCCCCCCACCTCTCCCCCCTCTCCCCCACCGCCTCTCCTCCCTCTCCCCACCGCCTCTCCTCCCTCTGCCCCCCCCTCTCTCTCTCTTTCTCTCCCTCTGCCTCTCGCTCTCCCCCTCTCTTTCTTTCTCTCTCTCCCCCTCTCACCTTTGGGCTAGTCAGCATAATCTTTGAACTCTACACCCGATAATATTCTTGCACCTGATTGCTGGGTTTCTTGAATTTACAGAAAACCAATCAAATGAGCCTGGAAGACAACCGTCGGGAGATCAACCATCCGAGACTTCCTCCAGGAGTCCTGGCCCTGCACTTGTAAGCCATGCTTTGGAGCCTGCCACTAATTACCGTGGTCCCAGTGGAGCAAGTACAGTGTTCAGTGAACACTTTGCAGCTGTGGAGAGCGCCGCTGTGAAACACTTGGACTTCCTCGGAGAAACCGTCCAAGACGACCTGTTGGAGGAACACTTCGAAGAATCACTTCACCCTGGTTTCGAGGAAGTGCCAAACAGCGAAGCCTTGACATTCGGAGAGTCCCTTGATCCACAATTTGAGGATTCCACCGGTGGTACAACACATTTTGAAAACCCATCACACTTCGGTGGAGAACTGTCAAATGACACAGCGCAGAGCAATGGCTTCGATCAGAGCCAAAGCCCAGTCCAGGGGAGACGTCTCTTGCCTTCTGTTGAGAACTCTGAAGACAGTGATCTCGGCTCAGGGTCGTCAGCTGAGATTGACTGTTCAGAGCCGTGCGTGAGAATGGTTAAACTTGGGAAGCAAACTTTCATGCTTGACCTACAAAGACTTCCCAGCCAAAGTGAGAAAGAAAACTTGGTGAAGGTCGGAGCACTGTACTGGAAGAAAGTGATGCGAAATCTCCCGAGTTCTTCCTCGATCAGCAGCACAGCATTTTCTTACGAAGATGAGAAGCACTATCAACAGATGTTCAGCGATGACAGAGAGCGATGCCGGGGTGTGCTTGAAGCTTGGCTGGCTATGTCGAGGAAGAACGGTGTGGGAGGGATTTACGACGCCTACAAAGCGGTGGGTCTCGGACGAGTGGCAGAAAGTCTGTTGAGGACAAGCTGATTACTTGCAGGGTCTAGATTGGCTTTATCCAATGGAAACAATGTCATGAACTTAACAGCGAGAAACCAAGAACGCATGCAATGAACCCTCAGCATACATTTTATATCCTGCGCAAAATCTGAAGATAGTTTTAGAAAGATTATAACTTTTTTCTCATTCTTAATCCCCGCCACGTTATCTCTTTCTATCTAGAAAGAGCACACTTTGTCAGAAAAAGAAGACTGTCGGCAGGCGTCTTAAAATGTCAGGATTATCATGCATGCATAAGCTTAGACAGTAGTTCCTCAAATCTGCCCAATGTCATTTATTTGAGCTTTTGTCTTTCACATCCATTCATCGCAACTCCAGATTTCACCAGCAGAAATAGATGCTCATACAATATCGTTAATGTCACAGCATCTCTGATCCCTTTTAACGGATAGCTTGTAGCAATGATGACAGCTCTTGAATGACCAGCATACGATGTCTACTCAGAACTGCTAATGCATGAATTGTAATCAGTATTTTTCAGGTTTCTGCTAGACATTGCTCTCTCAGTCCATGACTACGTCCATGTCAAGGTCTGGAGTTGGGGCTGTCTGAAGAATCTCGTCACGAACTCCTTCGACAAAATGTCTGATCTCTGCTACTCGACTTCGATTTCGTTTCATCTCCTTTGCCGACAGTTCTTCGATGAACGCCTTCAGATCCCCTTTCGCTCTGTTGATGATGCCGTCCTCCTGAAGAAGAAAATGGTCAAGAAAATCATGGTGATCAACCAAATGGCTTCTTAGCCTTCGGCCATTTATCGGGGAATAATACTCTGACGGAGTTGAAAGCCGGGACTTTTGTCACAGGTCATTATTCCCGGATTACTCTGAGGGCAAAGAATATAATTAGTATGCTTATCTTTGCTCAAACAGAAAAATTATCCCAAGATTGCCTGTGAGTTGATCTGAATGCTAGGCAAATTTTCAGTACAGCCTAATGTGGTCTGGGACTAGTCGCATGCTGTAGATGCCCTGTTCAGCTGTGCGGAGGTTGTGTTGTATTGCACCACGTGGCACAACCAGAAACGACTTAAATTTTCACATGTAGTCCGTTTCACATTGTCCTTGTTGGAGTTCTAGTAATTGCGCATCTCTTGAGCCGAACGTCAGCCTTCTCTCTTCACAAGTGAGCTTGTTTCCTTTTTTAAACTTGAAAACCAGACCTTATCAGTTTCATGTCTTTCTGTAAAAATGGCAGTGCTTTACAGTAAAATTCAATTCTGAAAGAAGAGAGAGAGAGAGAGAGAGAGATGGGGAGAGAGAAAGGAGAGTCTTGTACCACATGAAACCCTTCATACATAAGTAGAACCTCGCCCATATAAAACATCTCTTGCCTAATGTATGTAGGATAATTCTCTTGTTAGAAAAACAGCAACAAGCAAATATTACCGCCTTACCACTCAGGAATTAACCCCTTGAATGCGGCCAGAGAGCCAACATCATCAAGTTGTGGCCAAAATCAGACAATTCTATTTTTACGAAGTGCTTTCATCCAAAATTGCAAAAGAAATACAAAAAAATTATCCTTGATCTGGACAAGTGACCCACATTGGGTCGAGCGTGTGGCAGAGTGTGAGCCAGGAACATTTATCAGACACCAAGAACATTTGAACATGATCAGACACCAAGAACAGTTGAACATGATCAGACTCTAAGAGAAATTGAACATGATCAGACAATAAGAACAGTTGAACATGATCAAACACTAAGAACAGTTGAGCATGATCAGACACTAAGAACAGTTGAACATATGATCAGACACTAAGAACAGTTGAACATGATCAGACACCAAGAACAGTTCAACATGATCAGACACCAAGAACAGTTGAACATGATCAGACACTAAGAACAATTGAACATGATCAGACAATAAGAACAGTTGAACATGATCAGACACTAAGAACAGTTGAGCATGATCAGACACTAAGAACAATTGAACATGATCAGACCCTAAGAACAGTTACACAAGATCAGACACTAAGAACAGTTGAACATGATCAGACAATAAGAACAGTTGAACATGATCAGACACTAAGAACAGTTGAACATGATCAGACAACAAGAACAGTTGAACATGGTCAGACACCAAGAACAGTTGAACATGATCAGACACCAAGAACAGTTGAACATGATCAGACACCAAAAACATGATCAGACACTAAGAACAGTTCAATTGCAAGGAAAAACTTCCCACCTTCAGACTAACAGAATATCACACCTGCTCTCATCAACCTTACACCTCCCATCGCTACCATTCACACAAGCTCTCTATAAGTCTCTGTCCAATCCTACAGTTGATGTCTCTTATCCTTTCAGAAAACTGATAATGGTGCTGTGTAACGAAACGTTTTTTCAAAAAATTCCATCTTCTCGCTTCACCCGAGTGTCTTAAAGTTTTTCCTTGCAATTGAACCGTGCGTGTGATGTCCAAAGGTCGATCGCCAAGTTTAAAGCACTAAGAACAGTTGAACATGATCAGACACCAAGAACAGTTGAACATGATCAGACAACAAAGAACAGTTAAACATGATCAGACACCAAGAACAGTTGAGCATGATCAGACACCAAGAACAGTTGAACATGATCAGACACCAAGAGCAGTTGAACATGATCAGACACTAAGAACAGTTGAATATGATCAGACACTATAAGAACAGTTGAACATGATCAGACACTAAGTACAGTTGAACATGATCAGACACCAAGAGCGGTTGAACATGATCAGACACCAAGAACAGTTGAACATGATCAGACAATAAGAACAGTTGAACATATGATCAGACACTAAGTACAGTTGAACATGATCAGACACTAAGAACAGTTGAACATGATCAGACAATAAGAACAGTTGAACATGATCAGACACCAAGAACAGTTCAACATGATCAGACAATATAAGAACAGTTGAACATGATCAGACAATAAGAACAGTTGAACATGATCAGACACTAAGAACAGTTGAACATGATCAG